>VOCP01068207.1:0-11896 GCA_007922195.1 Podocnemis expansa | reverse complement strand
GCTTGGAAGGTGAACTTTCCCACTTAGAAAGTTGATGCGTTTTTTTTGTTTCGTTGGTTTTTAGGGTCCAGGGTTCTCTGGTCAATTCTGGAGAGAGACAGACTCCTACAGTCAATAGCAGCTGGCTACTGCACAGCCTGGGGATACAGGAGACCCAGCTTCAAGTTCACGCTGTGCCTCACAGGTTCATAGTCATCTGAAATGAAAACTCTGTTCTGAGAGGGAATCGAACTCGGATCGTCCGCAGGCCAGCGCACTAACCACCAGGCTATAATACGTCTGTTTCTCCCATACTCGGGTTTAAGCCCGGGAAAAGTTTCCCCACTGCTACGCAAATAGTCAGACTGAGCAAACCTGACACATATTGGTGAGCTTTTACTCACATGAGCAGTCATGCCGGCATCAGAAGAACTCCTTGTGTCATTAAGTGCTCATCAACGGGAATAGTGTGCACTACCTAATCCTAAGGGTCCTGCTTGCTACCCACCCCCCCAGCATAAACACTTAGGGTATGTCCACACACAGCTTTTAAATCGAAATAGCACAGGTTATTTCAATGTTAAAAAGTGTTGGTGCACATGATGTTTTCTTGAATCAAAATGACGAGCTCTGTCATTTCAAAACAAGGAATGTTAGAGCGATTCCATAAAACCCCGTTTTAAATCGCACTGAGGCTTAGATTGAAACCGTCATATTGAAATAACACCATGCAGACGTGTTGTTTAGATTTAACAGTTGTTTCGATTTAACAGTTTTGTCCTTCTCCTTCCCAGGGTGCCTTTCTCTATTCATAGACGGGGTGGCGGCATGGGCCTTCTAGGGGGCCATCTTGCCACACCTCCCATGGTGTTCTTCTCCTAACTTGAACTAGCAAGTCCTGTCCCTTGACATGCTAGTTTGATCTGACTTTCCAGTGTGGACCTGTTAAATCGATTTAGCTTAAATTGATTTAATGATTTTTATGACAATTTTATTAAATCTATTTAAGTTAAATCAGTTTAACTGTCTGTGTGTGGACGCAGCCTTAAAGTTAAAGTAAGGATGAGAAAGAAGAATCAGCTTCTTAATAGTAATTTTTTTTTGGCATTCTGATGTTTCTACTAATCTCTTTGCTGAGCTCTGAAAAGGAATAAAACTTCACTACACACCAATAAGTCATTTCCACTGTTTTTTATGATCCATAGCACCAAATCAGACTTATGATCAGAAGACAGCTAAGTACAATCCAGCTAAGGCAGTATTATTTTAGCTGTCAAGCATTAGACTTTTTTAGAAGCTGGAACCAATTGTTAGTTACAATGAGAGAGGACCCTCAATACAAATGGCTCAGGATTTCCTGTTATTGCAGACTGATTTTTGTGATGCAAGGCTAGCATCCTTTTTTCTTCCACAATAATTAAACACATGTGAAGTGGCATTCTTTCCAGTCCACAACAATGACTTTCTTGGGGATTGTTTTGACAATGCTTTCAAGTGAAATATTTTTCGTAAGGAAGAATTAATATAAATCAGTTTGTTTCTCAAAGTCACGGTTCCACAATAGTATCATATTGCACCAATTTATTTTTTAAGACGACACATTATTTGAGAAATGTCAAAATGCGTAACGCCCCAAAAAGTTATTTATCTTGATCTGTTTCATTTGGTTGAGATCACTGGGAACTTGCTTCCAAACATACTGTTAGTGCAAAATACTTAAATATAAAACAAATCATTTTATAACTTGAACTTTAACTGCATTCTACTTTATTAAACAACAATTTAAGTGCAGCAGCTATTCGCTCTGACTATGTTCTATAGTACATTACAAAAGTAGAGCTCTGCATAACAGGGCATAATGTGATATATGCCATCATGTGCCAGCAATGCCCCTTTGCCATCTTCATTGCTCAAACTGGACTGTCTCTACACAAAAGAATAAATGGACACAAATCACACATCAAGAATGGTAACATTCAAAAACCAGTAGGAGAACATGGCAATTTCCTTGGACACTGACTAACAGACTTGAAAGTTACTATACTCTAGCAAAAAAACTTCAAAAACAGACTTCCGTGAAGTTCCAAAGGGGCAGCCATGTTAATCTCATTCAGTAAAACAAACAAGGAGTACCTGTGGCACTTAAAGACTAACAAATTTACTTATTGCATGAGCTTTTGTGGGAAAAAAATTCCACTTCGTCAGACACTTTGAAGATGGGGAACTTACAGAATGGGATTTTCTCCCACAAAAGCTCATGCAATAAGTAAATTTGTTAGTCTTTAAGTGCCACAGGACTCCTTGTTTGTTAGACTTCAGCGAGAAACTGAAGAGCTGGAACTCACATGCAAACTAACAAGGAGTCCTGTGGCACCTTTAAAAGACTAATGAATAGTTAGCCTTAAAAGTGCCAGAGGACTCCTTGTTTGTTTTGCTGAATGAGACTAACATGGCTACCCCTTTGGAACTTCTCAACATGCAAACATGACACTTTTGGACTAAATCTGAATAGAGACTGGGAATGGCGAGCTCACTACAAAAACTAATGTTCCCTCTTTTGGCAATTCACACCTTCTCATGTGCCAGCAATGCCCCTCTGCCATGTACAGTGGCCAAATCAGACTGTCTCTATGCAAAAGAACAGATGGACACATATCACACATCAAGGACAGTAATGTTCAGAAGCTAATAGAGCACATCAATCTCATCAATTGTTTTGAATGGGCCTCATCTGCTCTGATTGAATTGATCTTATTAGCACTTGTCCTCCTCACAAATTCTAAACTCACCCTTACATGTGTACATATACCTAATAAAATGAAGTTTCCACTTCATGAATCTGAGAAAGTGAGTTCCAGTTCATCAAAGCTTATGTCCAAAAAAGTTTTGTTAGTCTCTAAGGTGCCACAGGACTCCTCATCATTTTGCTGAAAACAGACTGAACAGTCTACCTTCTCAAACCTGCTTAACCAGTGATAGTTATAAAATTGTTGTTTGCTAGGAAAAATGTGTTGTTTTTATTTGTGTCTAGAAATTCCCTATGGCTATAATCTTCCATTTACTTCGAATAAGTCCTGTGAAAGGAAACGCACTATCAAAACCAGTGGTTTTTAAATACAGTGCTGTGATTGCTAATGTAATACAATGGTTCCCACTGAAACAGAAAACTTAAGGCCAGATTCCATGATTGTTACTCACATCAAACTATCAACCTACCCTGCAATGGCCCACTAAGTGCTACTCAATGCAAGTAAGGCCTGCAGCCCTGTAGTAATTCAGGTCCAATTTTGCCAAATCCAGAGCACCTTGGTTTCAGTGAAAGATGGGTATGCTCAGCATTTCCTGAAATCAAGCGCCTGAAGTTTCTCAGCTCTCCATCTTTATACTACAGACCAAAATTAGATGCACCCCTGTTTGCCCAATCCTATAGTACATATTTGCTGGGCTTAACTAGAAGCCAGTTCCCCCCACCCCACTGCCTCCCTGGCCACAGGAAAAACGAGAGTGTGAAACTGGCTACGTTAAGCAGATTTAGCAGCTCCATAACAACGCTAACGAGAAACTGACCAGGCACCCCACACTTCAAAAGACAATCTTCGTCTTTGGCCTCCTTCCAAACAGAAAATGGCGGTGCGCAATAAAGAAGAGGCATCAAATATCGGAAGCCCAAAGTGCTTCTCTGTATTTTCATTGTTGCTTTTCATTAAATGTGGGATAATGTATCTTTTATTACTTCCACTGAAGCAATTCATTTATATCCACAGTGGGTTGAAGTAAAGACTGGACTTAGTTTTCACCTTGGCTAAACCTTCCAAGCCCCTATACTCTTTTCCGTTTCTTTTTGTGCCAAATGAATACATGTTCACTGAGGCTTCAAAGTACACCTCAAAGCTTACAAGGACCTGTTTGTTAAGATCTTCAACCTCTCTTCTGAGAAGTGCTCACTAAAGCAGATCTCCCCCTGAGGATTATATGCTACCTTTGATGACTGCCTCTTCATTTGAAAAGGTATTTTAGCTCTATGAAATAAGGTATCGTGCTCTACACTAGGGTAAGTGTTGCTGAATAGTTGGTGAACTAATTGATTACTTATTCCTTTTAGATAACAAACACTCCGTTTTCATAGCACATTTTTCATCCAGAAATCTCCAAGTGCTTTATAAAGGCAGTACCATTATCTCTATCTTACACATGAGAAAACTGAGGCACAGAACAATGAAATGACTTGTCTAGTGTCATCAAGCTGGCCAGTGGCTAAGCCAGGGATAGCATCTAGATGTACTGAGTCCAAAAGAATATCTACACTGCACTGGGAATGTGGAAGTCCCAGCTCAGGTACATGCGCTAGGTCTGATGGACCACACACGACCAAAACAGCCGCCTGTCCCATGGGTACCTCAAAATTGCTAACAGTGCCATAGAAGCAACCCTGCTATTTTTAGTGAGCTAACTTGATCCAAGATTACATCTCACAGTTACAGTGTGTAGACATATCTCTAGCTCTCACTGTCCCGTTCATTCAACCAAACTGCCTTTCTCCTCCAGAGATGTGCATGGTGTTTACATAACAAATAAAAACAGAGCTAGCCTGACTTCTCAAAAGTGCCCAGTCCTTGGATCTCTAACCAACAACTAGAAATGTGAGTGATCAGCACTTCTGAAAATTCAAATCCTGAGCTCCAATCCCAGAAAGCTTGCAATCTAATATGACCATGACAAGGCAGCACTGGATCCCAGGTCCAAGCCACATGTCTCTTCACAACCACCAACCCACTCTCCTTAGCCAGTACTACAACAGAATAAGTTGAAAGTAACACATAACAATGAATATCTTCTCATGAATGGTCTTTTTGGTGCAAGGTGCTTAGTGCAAGCAGCTGTGATCTACCCCCCCCCCTTTTTTTTTTGTTGAATCTGGCTCTGTGCATTTAAATTGCTTCCATGATACAGACCTCACTCCAAAAATGTCCGTTAAAGAGAGAGACAAGAAGAGGTATGGAATCTTTTTTGGGAAAGACAATATATATTTCAGTTGCAAACACATGTGCGCAGCTCTCACTTCTAAGCACACAGCCATAATAATTATTTTTAGGCATGGACTATTATAGAAATGTTTTTTATTACACTGCAGCTAGGAAATAAAAGAACTGCTCAGCAGAACTACTTTCACACCAACATTCATCAATCATTCAAATTAAAGCCACCTCTAGCTGGCTTACCTCCCATTTTAGAAATTCAACCCAAAACCCCTGGAACATCAACAAAAAACCCTAAATTTGTCTGTGTCCAAACTGGAGAGATGCAAAGTAATTCTGACATAAGGTGATCTCATAGAGGAAGATCATTTCCTCCCATTTGCAGAGCTATTATCCAAATATCATCGCCAAGCTGATATTTCAGTTAAATCCTTTAAGTATGTTCAACTGGAAAAGTGTATTAGAAAAAGCACACAACCTAACGTTAGTACACACATAGCATTATATATACTTTTATAATATAGATGACCAATTCCCTGCCTCAAAGAATTTGCAGTTTAAGTAAAGAGGAGAAAACAAGGGAAAGAATAATACGTTTATGCACTTAAGTATTGACTGGGCCTAGGAATTGGTACCAATACCATATTGCATGATAAGGTCCCTTCAACCTCTTAGTCTTCAAGGAAATCAACAAAATAGTAGATAGAGGAGAAATAGTAGTTATAATTTACATAGATTTTAAAGGTCATTTAGTATAGTCCCTTGCAAGAGTCTGTTAAAGAAACTGAAGCAGTTATGTGGTGAAAGGTAGAGTTCTGGGATAGGATAAAACTTGCATAAGGGAAACAAAGAGCAGGAAAAAGCTGCCAGTCTCCAACATGCAAGGAGATAAAGAATGGGGTAGCGATCTGTATCAGCTATTAATAAGGATCTGCATATAGCTCAGGAAGAATTGGTGACAAGAAAGATGGCAAGATCTATGGATTACAAATTATTCTGGTTAGGTCTAACAAGCATTCTAAGGCACTTAAAAGGGATCCAAGAAAGCTAACAGCCTTGGCATCTCAATGACTGATGAAATCAGTCAAAACAAATGAAAAAGTAATGCATCTGGAAGGCCCAATTTTTTCCCTAATAAATATTAATAGGCTCTAGTTTAACAGTAATTACACAGGAAAAAGATTCAGGCATCACTGCAGATAACTAAAGAAAAAAAGTGGAGGCTTAAAAAAAAAAAAACAGCCAAGCAAATATTAGTCTGTGTTAAAAAAGATGGAGTAATAGTAATACCAGAACAGCATTGTGTAAATAAAAGGCTAGAGTGGCTAAAATGCTAATAAAATCTGGCCCTAATTTAGATGCCAAAATGGAAGCTGAACTTTGCTGAGAATATGAATCAAAACGTTGATGCTAAACGCTTATCATTCTGTCCTGACTGGGACAGACTGAAAATTTGCTCCATAATGAATATCTATTTTGTACAATAAAAATATGAGATATCTAGGCATTTTTGTAAGCTTGTTTTTTGTGTGGTACACTAGGTATGAATCATTAAATCTGCAAGGTACGTGGACAGGCTGTTCAAAGGATGGCAGCTATCAAAGCTATCGACCCACTAATTAGGCAGGTTTTAGTCAGTAGCATGACTCAGAAAAAGCTCAGCAGAACTAAAACAAAAGGCCCCGTGAGCATCCCCACTATTTAGAAGAAGAATAAAAGAGTCAGATATAACCCTAACAATAGAACAAACATAAACCTGCCACGGGACCAGGAAGACTAAGGAGGTTTAAGCATGTGGACTTGAAGTGTCTATCTTCCTAGAATACACAATTTGATAATGTGGCAGCAGTGCTGAGAGCATGAAGATGACACAACTAGAAGTAGCTGCTGAACTCATTAATAGCTGGTCTGCTAGGAAGCAGAATTCTGCGCCCCATTTCAAATCACCCATAAGATTAATCAGGAAACATCAAACAATTAATCTGCACATCCATCTCTCAATTATGTGATGTGCATAATTTATGAATGCTTCCTTTTATTTAGATAATTGAATTGGAGAGTCATTCTTCGGCAATTTGGTCAAAAGCACCTGGGTGGCTAATGGGCCCTTTCCAGTTTAAAAACAGACTGGGTGAAAGCTTAGCAAAGGCATACATAGTAGCCATTTGCAGTGCTGTTTTCAAACGGTAGGCCTCACATTTTAGGACTATCATCTATTCCAGATAGGTTCTTGCACTGTGCTTATCGCCATAGCTTCTGAGTGCCTTCCAATTGTTCATTAAGCCAGTGGTTCCCAACCAGTGGCCACAGCCTCCTACTGCTTTCAGGAGTGTGCGGAGTGCCACAGGGCTGACTCCATGAACCACCTCCTGCTGGACCCTGGAGTTTTTAGACAATGTTGGGACTCAAAAAGAAAAAGATAGAGAGTAGACAATACATTTCTCACATGCTCCTTGTCCTCAGCTCTCTCCCTCTCTCTCTCTCTCGCATGGTTTTCATGCACAGTCAGGGCAATTTATAAACAGTAAGTCACAAGACAGGTGTTTTTTTGAGAGGGATGGCCATCTTTATAAATTGACTGCACCACTGGAGCAGTGCAAAGCAGCCAGAATTAAGGTGAGAATCTGATTCACTGTAACACCATAGCCATCCAACTACCAGAGTCACCAAAACAAATGAAAGAGTTTTCAGAGAGACATTGTTGCTGTCCTTGTAGATGCAGCTCTTTATGTCCAAAGAGAGGCATCTGTGGGCCTAAATCCCTCTCTACAATTGCCAGTGTTCTCTGGATAGAAAGGGCTACACCCATAATATTTTCAGGAACATTTTCTTAAAACTTTTCAAAAATAATCTTAATTATGTGAAAATGAAAACCCTTCTGTTTAATAGCATGTATATTTTAATAACAGCTGTTTGGCCCAGAAATCAGACCAGAGACTCAAAAGAGATTAAAGATGAAGATTTTATAGTAGGGAGTTTTGTATTGTAATTACTTTTACCAAATTAAGTTTTAAGAATATAAATAGATATAATTATAAAAAACATGCCTTATCTACCAAAGAAATTGGGAAGGAGTTTCCACATAGACATATACAGCCAGTTCTTGTGAAAAGAAACTGTTCTCATTTATCAAATAAAAACACTTATGCAGTGTTATGGTTCCAAAATCCACCACAATTTAAGTTCCTTTATGTGTATGTAGTCTTTCTTGTTGCTGTATATGGTGTTAATTTTATTGCCTCCATCTATGTGCACTGTGGCCTTGTTTCAGTTATCGTAACTTGAGATCTCCTAACTTTATTATGGTTAAACTCTTCACTTTTACCATGATAGTTGATGAATTCCCTTGGGGATTTATTTTGTTTTGTTTTGTTTCTGATTCTGTTTAGTAAAGAGAAAAGGATTCTGCAACACTCATTGTGTCTCAGGACAGAAAACGAAACCGCCACAACTTTGTCTTCATTGTGAAGAGTTTCATTGTGTTTTTATCATGGATAACTAACACATATTACCTATTCCAGTGTAAAATTTTACTTGAATAGGAGCAGTAGTTTTACTGAACCAAATTAGGCAAGGTCATCCATGGGCAAAGAATATAATGTTGACACTGCCTTTCTTCACATTAAAAGCTACAGGGATCTTCTCTCTGTGTTGGCCACACTCCTCCCATGGATGGTACCGCTTTGCGGTCAGGCATAATATTGCTAGTATCTTTGGCCCTAGCACTTCCTAACTGCCTCTGACTCCAGGTCTTTTGTAGATCAGCCCTCTGCCAATGTTCCCTCTAATTACTTGTAGACTGTGTGCACAAACAATTTCTTTGTGTGCACAAAAACATTTCTTTGTGAGCACCAATATTAGCACTATTGAATTTTTTTGTGTGCATTTCATTTTGTTGTGTGTGCAGGTTTCATGACCTGCGTGCACGCACACATGCGCACAGCTTAGAGGGAACGGTGCCTCTGGCCAAGTCACTAAGTCCTCCAAGAACATAGCTAATACTTTTTTAAAACCAATTATATTTTGGCCTTCACAGTGTCTCCTGGCAACAAGATTCACAGGCTGACTGTGTGTTGTATGAAGAAGTATTTCCTTATGTTCCTTTTAAACTTATCGCCTTCAAATTTCATAGGGTGACTCTGGGTTCTTGTATTTTATGAAGTGGCAAATAACACTACTTCATTTGCTATGTCCACACTATCCATGTTTTTACAGATCTCTATCATATCCCCTCTTATTAACTCTTTTCTGAAATGAACAGACTGGGGCCATCTCAATCTTTTGAATCTCTCTTCATATGGAAGCTGTTCCACACTGTTGATCATTTTTGTTGCCCTTCTTTGAACTTTTTCCAGTTCTAATGTATCTTTTTAGCAATGGGCTGTCCAGAACTGCAAACAGCATTCAAGGTATAGGCATATCATGAATTTAGATAGTGGTAATATGTTATTTTCCATTTTATCATCTATTCCATTTCTCCTCACCCACAACATTCTGTTAGCTTTTCCGACTGCCACTGCACATTGACCAGACGGCTTCAGAAAACTGAGTACTCAAGAGAGAGAGAGTAATTGTGGGAACAGATCACTTGGATCCCATCATTTTGTATGTATAGTTGTCTGGATGTTTTCCAGTGTGCATCACTTTGCATTTAGCAACACTGAATTTCATCTGCCATTTTGTTACCTAGTCACCTAAGTTTTGTGAGATCCCTTTGACATTTTTTGCTCCTGCCTTGGACTTAACTATCTTAAAGAAATTTTGTATTATCTGCAAACTTAGTTTGCCATTGCCACCTCACTGTTTACCCCCTTTTCCATATCATTTATGATTATGTTGGACTGCATAGGTCCCAGTCCCGATTCTTGTTTGAACCCACTGTTAATCTCTTTCCATGGTATAAACCAGCCATTTATTCTTATGCTTTGTTTCTTGTCTGGTAAGCAATTATTGATTCACAAGAGGACCTTCCTTCTTACCCATGACTGCCTACTTTGCTTAAGAGCCTCTGGTGTGGGACCTTCTTGTCTAAAGTTTCCTAAATGTTCAAGGACACTCCATCAAATTGATCACCCTTGTCTTAAAGACTGATGACAACCTCAAAAAAATTATAGTAGATCTGTTAGTCATGACTTCCCATTACAAAAGTTATGTTCACTCTTACCCAACATAGCATGTTCATCCATGTGCCTGATAACTTTGTTCTTCACCAGGGGCATCGTTGGCACCTGGCACATGGGGTACATGCCCCGAGTCCCAGCGTTAGTGCCCCAAATGTCCGGGGTACTACCTGCCTCTCCTGGCCATGGTCCTAGCTGGGGATCCAGGGCCAGGCTGGCGGCAGCAGAAGCCCAAGGCCAGATCAGGCCTGGGCAGAGAATTGGATCTGTGGGTGGCAGGGCCTGGGCTAGGAGCGAGGCCCGTACCCATGCCCCACGTCTTTCCCTGGGGCAGTGACGCTCCTGTTCTTCACTATAGTTTCGACCAATTTGACTTGTACCAAACATAGGCTTATTCTAATTGTCAGGATCCCCGCTAGAACCTTTTTAAAAAATCTGCATTAATTTAGCTACCCTCCAGTCATCTGGTCCAGAAGGGGATTTAAGTGATAGGGGAACAGCTCTGGGGTAGTAATCTCCCTCACTTCCACACATCACAGTAAGAAGGGATCCAAATAATTCATATAGGCTTTCCATAATATCCTTGGCTATGTCTACAGCTCAAATTTTAGTCTGGACTTGCAAGTTTGAACTAAAGTTTGAGGTCAGTCCAAACAAACCTCAGACTAGTTCAAACTAACCGTGGACCTTCTAGTTTGAACTAACCACATGTTCTAGTTCAAACTAACACTTAGGATTAAGCTTTGCCTAGTTCGAACTAAGAAATTTCTTAGTTCAAACTAGGCAAAGCCTAGTGTAGCCATGGGCTAAAATTAGTTCAAACTAAGCTTCCTTAGTCCAGACTAATTTGCCAATGTGGACATAGCCCTTGCCTTCTTTGTCTGCTTTTTATAGCATCTCAATCATCCAGTGGCCCCCTCGATAGTATATTATTCAAGCATGGAATTTCATTCCACAGAGACTTTATGGCACAATCTGATTAATTTAAGACTTTTACTCTATTTGATTCTATGCTTTCTTCCACATATAGTGTCTTTCCCCCACCAACCTAACCTAAACGTTTTGTACCTTGGTATTACCATGTCCCATTGATTATCATTGTTCTGCCAAGTATCTGTGTTGTCTGTTATATCAATAGCCTCACTTAATACTAGCCACTCAAGTCCACCCATCCTAGTATTAAGACTTCTAGTCTTTGTACATAAGCTCTTAGAAAATTTGTCAATATTTAGTTGTCTGCTTTCATGTGATGTAATTGAATGGGACAGCTGGTCAAAAAAAGAATAATACCAATTTAGCAGATGGTGAAATACAGCTTTTAGTTGTTAATGCATTGTGCGGATCAGCTTGGTGTTGGTTTTTTTTAAGTTAGCACCATCGGGCATCTGAGGCCTTTAAGTTTCGGAGTCACCCAGCAGAACACTTGTGAGCCTTCTGAACTTTTAAATTCTCTTTATATCACAATGATCCAGATCTCTTTCAGCTAATCCAAAGATAATGTAGCCTTTTCATTTTCCTAGCTTGACATATTGACTGTTGAATATGTTTTTCTCTTCTTAGGGGTGGATAGATATAAATAGACCTTTACGTTGATAACTGAACAAATGAAAGGACTCGCATGCAACATGATCAAGTTATCTGCACATGGTGTTTCCCAAATATTGCCATATAAATCTTACATTTTTAAAGAAAAAGAATAATAAATTATGACTGTAAAATGTATGATAAAATCCAGGCAACAAAGCAGAAAGCTAAAATCCTCATACAATCTAACCACACACACACACACACACACACACACACACACACACACACACACAC
>VOCP01068206.1:0-11897 GCA_007922195.1 Podocnemis expansa | reverse complement strand
GCTTGGAAGGTGAACTTTCCCACTTAGAAAGTTGATGCGTTTTTTTTTGTTTCGTTGGTTTTTAGGGTCCAGGGTTCTCTGGTCAATTCTGGAGAGAGACAGACTCCTACAGTCAATAGCAGCTGGCTACTGCACAGCCTGGGGATACAGGAGACCCAGCTTCAAGTTCACGCTGTGCCTCACAGGTTCATAGTCATCTGAAATGAAAACTCTGTTCTGAGAGGGAATCGAACTCGGATCGTCCGCAGGCCAGCGCACTAACCACCAGGCTATAATACGTCTGTTTCTCCCATACTCGGGTTTAAGCCCGGGAAAAGTTTCCCCACTGCTACGCAAATAGTCAGACTGAGCAAACCTGACACATATTGGTGAGCTTTTACTCACATGAGCAGTCATGCCGGCATCAGAAGAACTCCTTGTGTCATTAAGTGCTCATCAACGGGAATAGTGTGCACTACCTAATCCTAAGGGTCCTGCTTGCTACCCACCCCCCCAGCATAAACACTTAGGGTATGTCCACACACAGCTTTTAAATCGAAATAGCACAGGTTATTTCAATGTTAAAAAGTGTTGGTGCACATGATGTTTTCTTGAATCAAAATGACGAGCTCTGTCATTTCAAAACAAGGAATGTTAGAGCGATTCCATAAAACCCCGTTTTAAATCGCACTGAGGCTTAGATTGAAACCGTCATATTGAAATAACACCATGCAGACGTGTTGTTTAGATTTAACAGTTGTTTCGATTTAACAGTTTTGTCCTTCTCCTTCCCAGGGTGCCTTTCTCTATTCATAGACGGGGTGGCGGCATGGGCCTTCTAGGGGGCCATCTTGCCACACCTCCCATGGTGTTCTTCTCCTAACTTGAACTAGCAAGTCCTGTCCCTTGACATGCTAGTTTGATCTGACTTTCCAGTGTGGACCTGTTAAATCGATTTAGCTTAAATTGATTTAATGATTTTTATGACAATTTTATTAAATCTATTTAAGTTAAATCAGTTTAACTGTCTGTGTGTGGACGCAGCCTTAAAGTTAAAGTAAGGATGAGAAAGAAGAATCAGCTTCTTAATAGTAATTTTTTTTTGGCATTCTGATGTTTCTACTAATCTCTTTGCTGAGCTCTGAAAAGGAATAAAACTTCACTACACACCAATAAGTCATTTCCACTGTTTTTTATGATCCATAGCACCAAATCAGACTTATGATCAGAAGACAGCTAAGTACAATCCAGCTAAGGCAGTATTATTTTAGCTGTCAAGCATTAGACTTTTTTAGAAGCTGGAACCAATTGTTAGTTACAATGAGAGAGGACCCTCAATACAAATGGCTCAGGATTTCCTGTTATTGCAGACTGATTTTTGTGATGCAAGGCTAGCATCCTTTTTTCTTCCACAATAATTAAACACATGTGAAGTGGCATTCTTTCCAGTCCACAACAATGACTTTCTTGGGGATTGTTTTGACAATGCTTTCAAGTGAAATATTTTTCGTAAGGAAGAATTAATATAAATCAGTTTGTTTCTCAAAGTCACGGTTCCACAATAGTATCATATTGCACCAATTTATTTTTTAAGACGACACATTATTTGAGAAATGTCAAAATGCGTAACGCCCCAAAAAGTTATTTATCTTGATCTGTTTCATTTGGTTGAGATCACTGGGAACTTGCTTCCAAACATACTGTTAGTGCAAAATACTTAAATATAAAACAAATCATTTTATAACTTGAACTTTAACTGCATTCTACTTTATTAAACAACAATTTAAGTGCAGCAGCTATTCGCTCTGACTATGTTCTATAGTACATTACAAAAGTAGAGCTCTGCATAACAGGGCATAATGTGATATATGCCATCATGTGCCAGCAATGCCCCTTTGCCATCTTCATTGCTCAAACTGGACTGTCTCTACACAAAAGAATAAATGGACACAAATCACACATCAAGAATGGTAACATTCAAAAACCAGTAGGAGAACATGGCAATTTCCTTGGACACTGACTAACAGACTTGAAAGTTACTATACTCTAGCAAAAAAACTTCAAAAACAGACTTCCGTGAAGTTCCAAAGGGGCAGCCATGTTAATCTCATTCAGTAAAACAAACAAGGAGTACCTGTGGCACTTAAAGACTAACAAATTTACTTATTGCATGAGCTTTTGTGGGAGAAAATCCCATTCTGTAAGTTCCCCATCTTCAAAGTGTCTGACGAAGTGGAATTTTTTTCCCACAAAAGCTCATGCAATAAGTAAATTTGTTAGTCTTTAAGTGCCACAGGACTCCTTGTTTGTTAGACTTCAGCGAGAAACTGAAGAGCTGGAACTCACATGCAAACTAACAAGGAGTCCTGTGGCACCTTTAAAAGACTAATGAATAGTTAGCCTTAAAAGTGCCAGAGGACTCCTTGTTTGTTTTGCTGAATGAGACTAACATGGCTACCCCTTTGGAACTTCTCAACATGCAAACATGACACTTTTGGACTAAATCTGAATAGAGACTGGGAATGGCGAGCTCACTACAAAAACTAATGTTCCCTCTTTTGGCAATTCACACCTTCTCATGTGCCAGCAATGCCCCTCTGCCATGTACAGTGGCCAAATCAGACTGTCTCTATGCAAAAGAACAGATGGACACATATCACACATCAAGGACAGTAATGTTCAGAAGCTAATAGAGCACATCAATCTCATCAATTGTTTTGAATGGGCCTCATCTGCTCTGATTGAATTGATCTTATTAGCACTTGTCCTCCTCACAAATTCTAAACTCACCCTTACATGTGTACATATACCTAATAAAATGAAGTTTCCACTTCATGAATCTGAGAAAGTGAGTTCCAGTTCATCAAAGCTTATGTCCAAAAAAGTTTTGTTAGTCTCTAAGGTGCCACAGGACTCCTCATCATTTTGCTGAAAACAGACTGAACAGTCTACCTTCTCAAACCTGCTTAACCAGTGATAGTTATAAAATTGTTGTTTGCTAGGAAAAATGTGTTGTTTTTATTTGTGTCTAGAAATTCCCTATGGCTATAATCTTCCATTTACTTCGAATAAGTCCTGTGAAAGGAAACGCACTATCAAAACCAGTGGTTTTTAAATACAGTGCTGTGATTGCTAATGTAATACAATGGTTCCCACTGAAACAGAAAACTTAAGGCCAGATTCCATGATTGTTACTCACATCAAACTATCAACCTACCCTGCAATGGCCCACTAAGTGCTACTCAATGCAAGTAAGGCCTGCAGCCCTGTAGTAATTCAGGTCCAATTTTGCCAAATCCAGAGCACCTTGGTTTCAGTGAAAGATGGGTATGCTCAGCATTTCCTGAAATCAAGCGCCTGAAGTTTCTCAGCTCTCCATCTTTATACTACAGACCAAAATTAGATGCACCCCTGTTTGCCCAATCCTATAGTACATATTTGCTGGGCTTAACTAGAAGCCAGTTCCCCCCACCCCACTGCCTCCCTGGCCACAGGAAAAACGAGAGTGTGAAACTGGCTACGTTAAGCAGATTTAGCAGCTCCATAACAACGCTAACGAGAAACTGACCAGGCACCCCACACTTCAAAAGACAATCTTCGTCTTTGGCCTCCTTCCAAACAGAAAATGGCGGTGCGCAATAAAGAAGAGGCATCAAATATCGGAAGCCCAAAGTGCTTCTCTGTATTTTCATTGTTGCTTTTCATTAAATGTGGGATAATGTATCTTTTATTACTTCCACTGAAGCAATTCATTTATATCCACAGTGGGTTGAAGTAAAGACTGGACTTAGTTTTCACCTTGGCTAAACCTTCCAAGCCCCTATACTCTTTTCCGTTTCTTTTTGTGCCAAATGAATACATGTTCACTGAGGCTTCAAAGTACACCTCAAAGCTTACAAGGACCTGTTTGTTAAGATCTTCAACCTCTCTTCTGAGAAGTGCTCACTAAAGCAGATCTCCCCCTGAGGATTATATGCTACCTTTGATGACTGCCTCTTCATTTGAAAAGGTATTTTAGCTCTATGAAATAAGGTATCGTGCTCTACACTAGGGTAAGTGTTGCTGAATAGTTGGTGAACTAATTGATTACTTATTCCTTTTAGATAACAAACACTCCGTTTTCATAGCACATTTTTCATCCAGAAATCTCCAAGTGCTTTATAAAGGCAGTACCATTATCTCTATCTTACACATGAGAAAACTGAGGCACAGAACAATGAAATGACTTGTCTAGTGTCATCAAGCTGGCCAGTGGCTAAGCCAGGGATAGCATCTAGATGTACTGAGTCCAAAAGAATATCTACACTGCACTGGGAATGTGGAAGTCCCAGCTCAGGTACATGCGCTAGGTCTGATGGACCACACACGACCAAAACAGCCGCCTGTCCCATGGGTACCTCAAAATTGCTAACAGTGCCATAGAAGCAACCCTGCTATTTTTAGTGAGCTAACTTGATCCAAGATTACATCTCACAGTTACAGTGTGTAGACATATCTCTAGCTCTCACTGTCCCGTTCATTCAACCAAACTGCCTTTCTCCTCCAGAGATGTGCATGGTGTTTACATAACAAATAAAAACAGAGCTAGCCTGACTTCTCAAAAGTGCCCAGTCCTTGGATCTCTAACCAACAACTAGAAATGTGAGTGATCAGCACTTCTGAAAATTCAAATCCTGAGCTCCAATCCCAGAAAGCTTGCAATCTAATATGACCATGACAAGGCAGCACTGGATCCCAGGTCCAAGCCACATGTCTCTTCACAACCACCAACCCACTCTCCTTAGCCAGTACTACAACAGAATAAGTTGAAAGTAACACATAACAATGAATATCTTCTCATGAATGGTCTTTTTGGTGCAAGGTGCTTAGTGCAAGCAGCTGTGATCTACCCCCCCCCCTTTTTTTTTTGTTGAATCTGGCTCTGTGCATTTAAATTGCTTCCATGATACAGACCTCACTCCAAAAATGTCCGTTAAAGAGAGAGACAAGAAGAGGTATGGAATCTTTTTTGGGAAAGACAATATATATTTCAGTTGCAAACACATGTGCGCAGCTCTCACTTCTAAGCACACAGCCATAATAATTATTTTTAGGCATGGACTATTATAGAAATGTTTTTTATTACACTGCAGCTAGGAAATAAAAGAACTGCTCAGCAGAACTACTTTCACACCAACATTCATCAATCATTCAAATTAAAGCCACCTCTAGCTGGCTTACCTCCCATTTTAGAAATTCAACCCAAAACCCCTGGAACATCAACAAAAAACCCTAAATTTGTCTGTGTCCAAACTGGAGAGATGCAAAGTAATTCTGACATAAGGTGATCTCATAGAGGAAGATCATTTCCTCCCATTTGCAGAGCTATTATCCAAATATCATCGCCAAGCTGATATTTCAGTTAAATCCTTTAAGTATGTTCAACTGGAAAAGTGTATTAGAAAAAGCACACAACCTAACGTTAGTACACACATAGCATTATATATACTTTTATAATATAGATGACCAATTCCCTGCCTCAAAGAATTTGCAGTTTAAGTAAAGAGGAGAAAACAAGGGAAAGAATAATACGTTTATGCACTTAAGTATTGACTGGGCCTAGGAATTGGTACCAATACCATATTGCATGATAAGGTCCCTTCAACCTCTTAGTCTTCAAGGAAATCAACAAAATAGTAGATAGAGGAGAAATAGTAGTTATAATTTACATAGATTTTAAAGGTCATTTAGTATAGTCCCTTGCAAGAGTCTGTTAAAGAAACTGAAGCAGTTATGTGGTGAAAGGTAGAGTTCTGGGATAGGATAAAACTTGCATAAGGGAAACAAAGAGCAGGAAAAAGCTGCCAGTCTCCAACATGCAAGGAGATAAAGAATGGGGTAGCGATCTGTATCAGCTATTAATAAGGATCTGCATATAGCTCAGGAAGAATTGGTGACAAGAAAGATGGCAAGATCTATGGATTACAAATTATTCTGGTTAGGTCTAACAAGCATTCTAAGGCACTTAAAAGGGATCCAAGAAAGCTAACAGCCTTGGCATCTCAATGACTGATGAAATCAGTCAAAACAAATGAAAAAGTAATGCATCTGGAAGGCCCAATTTTTTCCCTAATAAATATTAATAGGCTCTAGTTTAACAGTAATTACACAGGAAAAAGATTCAGGCATCACTGCAGATAACTAAAGAAAAAAAGTGGAGGCTTAAAAAAAAAAAAACAGCCAAGCAAATATTAGTCTGTGTTAAAAAAGATGGAGTAATAGTAATACCAGAACAGCATTGTGTAAATAAAAGGCTAGAGTGGCTAAAATGCTAATAAAATCTGGCCCTAATTTAGATGCCAAAATGGAAGCTGAACTTTGCTGAGAATATGAATCAAAACGTTGATGCTAAACGCTTATCATTCTGTCCTGACTGGGACAGACTGAAAATTTGCTCCATAATGAATATCTATTTTGTACAATAAAAATATGAGATATCTAGGCATTTTTGTAAGCTTGTTTTTTGTGTGGTACACTAGGTATGAATCATTAAATCTGCAAGGTACGTGGACAGGCTGTTCAAAGGATGGCAGCTATCAAAGCTATCGACCCACTAATTAGGCAGGTTTTAGTCAGTAGCATGACTCAGAAAAAGCTCAGCAGAACTAAAACAAAAGGCCCCGTGAGCATCCCCACTATTTAGAAGAAGAATAAAAGAGTCAGATATAACCCTAACAATAGAACAAACATAAACCTGCCACGGGACCAGGAAGACTAAGGAGGTTTAAGCATGTGGACTTGAAGTGTCTATCTTCCTAGAATACACAATTTGATAATGTGGCAGCAGTGCTGAGAGCATGAAGATGACACAACTAGAAGTAGCTGCTGAACTCATTAATAGCTGGTCTGCTAGGAAGCAGAATTCTGCGCCCCATTTCAAATCACCCATAAGATTAATCAGGAAACATCAAACAATTAATCTGCACATCCATCTCTCAATTATGTGATGTGCATAATTTATGAATGCTTCCTTTTATTTAGATAATTGAATTGGAGAGTCATTCTTCGGCAATTTGGTCAAAAGCACCTGGGTGGCTAATGGGCCCTTTCCAGTTTAAAAACAGACTGGGTGAAAGCTTAGCAAAGGCATACATAGTAGCCATTTGCAGTGCTGTTTTCAAACGGTAGGCCTCACATTTTAGGACTATCATCTATTCCAGATAGGTTCTTGCACTGTGCTTATCGCCATAGCTTCTGAGTGCCTTCCAATTGTTCATTAAGCCAGTGGTTCCCAACCAGTGGCCACAGCCTCCTACTGCTTTCAGGAGTGTGCGGAGTGCCACAGGGCTGACTCCATGAACCACCTCCTGCTGGACCCTGGAGTTTTTAGACAATGTTGGGACTCAAAAAGAAAAAGATAGAGAGTAGACAATACATTTCTCACATGCTCCTTGTCCTCAGCTCTCTCCCTCTCTCTCTCTCTCGCATGGTTTTCATGCACAGTCAGGGCAATTTATAAACAGTAAGTCACAAGACAGGTGTTTTTTTGAGAGGGATGGCCATCTTTATAAATTGACTGCACCACTGGAGCAGTGCAAAGCAGCCAGAATTAAGGTGAGAATCTGATTCACTGTAACACCATAGCCATCCAACTACCAGAGTCACCAAAACAAATGAAAGAGTTTTCAGAGAGACATTGTTGCTGTCCTTGTAGATGCAGCTCTTTATGTCCAAAGAGAGGCATCTGTGGGCCTAAATCCCTCTCTACAATTGCCAGTGTTCTCTGGATAGAAAGGGCTACACCCATAATATTTTCAGGAACATTTTCTTAAAACTTTTCAAAAATAATCTTAATTATGTGAAAATGAAAACCCTTCTGTTTAATAGCATGTATATTTTAATAACAGCTGTTTGGCCCAGAAATCAGACCAGAGACTCAAAAGAGATTAAAGATGAAGATTTTATAGTAGGGAGTTTTGTATTGTAATTACTTTTACCAAATTAAGTTTTAAGAATATAAATAGATATAATTATAAAAAACATGCCTTATCTACCAAAGAAATTGGGAAGGAGTTTCCACATAGACATATACAGCCAGTTCTTGTGAAAAGAAACTGTTCTCATTTATCAAATAAAAACACTTATGCAGTGTTATGGTTCCAAAATCCACCACAATTTAAGTTCCTTTATGTGTATGTAGTCTTTCTTGTTGCTGTATATGGTGTTAATTTTATTGCCTCCATCTATGTGCACTGTGGCCTTGTTTCAGTTATCGTAACTTGAGATCTCCTAACTTTATTATGGTTAAACTCTTCACTTTTACCATGATAGTTGATGAATTCCCTTGGGGATTTATTTTGTTTTGTTTTGTTTCTGATTCTGTTTAGTAAAGAGAAAAGGATTCTGCAACACTCATTGTGTCTCAGGACAGAAAACGAAACCGCCACAACTTTGTCTTCATTGTGAAGAGTTTCATTGTGTTTTTATCATGGATAACTAACACATATTACCTATTCCAGTGTAAAATTTTACTTGAATAGGAGCAGTAGTTTTACTGAACCAAATTAGGCAAGGTCATCCATGGGCAAAGAATATAATGTTGACACTGCCTTTCTTCACATTAAAAGCTACAGGGATCTTCTCTCTGTGTTGGCCACACTCCTCCCATGGATGGTACCGCTTTGCGGTCAGGCATAATATTGCTAGTATCTTTGGCCCTAGCACTTCCTAACTGCCTCTGACTCCAGGTCTTTTGTAGATCAGCCCTCTGCCAATGTTCCCTCTAATTACTTGTAGACTGTGTGCACAAACAATTTCTTTGTGTGCACAAAAACATTTCTTTGTGAGCACCAATATTAGCACTATTGAATTTTTTTGTGTGCATTTCATTTTGTTGTGTGTGCAGGTTTCATGACCTGCGTGCACGCACACATGCGCACAGCTTAGAGGGAACGGTGCCTCTGGCCAAGTCACTAAGTCCTCCAAGAACATAGCTAATACTTTTTTAAAACCAATTATATTTTGGCCTTCACAGTGTCTCCTGGCAACAAGATTCACAGGCTGACTGTGTGTTGTATGAAGAAGTATTTCCTTATGTTCCTTTTAAACTTATCGCCTTCAAATTTCATAGGGTGACTCTGGGTTCTTGTATTTTATGAAGTGGCAAATAACACTACTTCATTTGCTATGTCCACACTATCCATGTTTTTACAGATCTCTATCATATCCCCTCTTATTAACTCTTTTCTGAAATGAACAGACTGGGGCCATCTCAATCTTTTGAATCTCTCTTCATATGGAAGCTGTTCCACACTGTTGATCATTTTTGTTGCCCTTCTTTGAACTTTTTCCAGTTCTAATGTATCTTTTTAGCAATGGGCTGTCCAGAACTGCAAACAGCATTCAAGGTATAGGCATATCATGAATTTAGATAGTGGTAATATGTTATTTTCCATTTTATCATCTATTCCATTTCTCCTCACCCACAACATTCTGTTAGCTTTTCCGACTGCCACTGCACATTGACCAGACGGCTTCAGAAAACTGAGTACTCAAGAGAGAGAGAGTAATTGTGGGAACAGATCACTTGGATCCCATCATTTTGTATGTATAGTTGTCTGGATGTTTTCCAGTGTGCATCACTTTGCATTTAGCAACACTGAATTTCATCTGCCATTTTGTTACCTAGTCACCTAAGTTTTGTGAGATCCCTTTGACATTTTTTGCTCCTGCCTTGGACTTAACTATCTTAAAGAAATTTTGTATTATCTGCAAACTTAGTTTGCCATTGCCACCTCACTGTTTACCCCCTTTTCCATATCATTTATGATTATGTTGGACTGCATAGGTCCCAGTCCCGATTCTTGTTTGAACCCACTGTTAATCTCTTTCCATGGTATAAACCAGCCATTTATTCTTATGCTTTGTTTCTTGTCTGGTAAGCAATTATTGATTCACAAGAGGACCTTCCTTCTTACCCATGACTGCCTACTTTGCTTAAGAGCCTCTGGTGTGGGACCTTCTTGTCTAAAGTTTCCTAAATGTTCAAGGACACTCCATCAAATTGATCACCCTTGTCTTAAAGACTGATGACAACCTCAAAAAAATTATAGTAGATCTGTTAGTCATGACTTCCCATTACAAAAGTTATGTTCACTCTTACCCAACATAGCATGTTCATCCATGTGCCTGATAACTTTGTTCTTCACCAGGGGCATCGTTGGCACCTGGCACATGGGGTACATGCCCCGAGTCCCAGCGTTAGTGCCCCAAATGTCCGGGGTACTACCTGCCTCTCCTGGCCATGGTCCTAGCTGGGGATCCAGGGCCAGGCTGGCGGCAGCAGAAGCCCAAGGCCAGATCAGGCCTGGGCAGAGAATTGGATCTGTGGGTGGCAGGGCCTGGGCTAGGAGCGAGGCCCGTACCCATGCCCCACGTCTTTCCCTGGGGCAGTGACGCTCCTGTTCTTCACTATAGTTTCGACCAATTTGACTTGTACCAAACATAGGCTTATTCTAATTGTCAGGATCCCCGCTAGAACCTTTTTAAAAAATCTGCATTAATTTAGCTACCCTCCAGTCATCTGGTCCAGAAGGGGATTTAAGTGATAGGGGAACAGCTCTGGGGTAGTAATCTCCCTCACTTCCACACATCACAGTAAGAAGGGATCCAAATAATTCATATAGGCTTTCCATAATATCCTTGGCTATGTCTACAGCTCAAATTTTAGTCTGGACTTGCAAGTTTGAACTAAAGTTTGAGGTCAGTCCAAACAAACCTCAGACTAGTTCAAACTAACCGTGGACCTTCTAGTTTGAACTAACCACATGTTCTAGTTCAAACTAACACTTAGGATTAAGCTTTGCCTAGTTCGAACTAAGAAATTTCTTAGTTCAAACTAGGCAAAGCCTAGTGTAGCCATGGGCTAAAATTAGTTCAAACTAAGCTTCCTTAGTCCAGACTAATTTGCCAATGTGGACATAGCCCTTGCCTTCTTTGTCTGCTTTTTATAGCATCTCAATCATCCAGTGGCCCCCTCGATAGTATATTATTCAAGCATGGAATTTCATTCCACAGAGACTTTATGGCACAATCTGATTAATTTAAGACTTTTACTCTATTTGATTCTATGCTTTCTTCCACATATAGTGTCTTTCCCCCACCAACCTAACCTAAACGTTTTGTACCTTGGTATTACCATGTCCCATTGATTATCATTGTTCTGCCAAGTATCTGTGTTGTCTGTTATATCAATAGCCTCACTTAATACTAGCCACTCAAGTCCACCCATCCTAGTATTAAGACTTCTAGTCTTTGTACATAAGCTCTTAGAAAATTTGTCAATATTTAGTTGTCTGCTTTCATGTGATGTAATTGAATGGGACAGCTGGTCAAAAAAAGAATAATACCAATTTAGCAGATGGTGAAATACAGCTTTTAGTTGTTAATGCATTGTGCGGATCAGCTTGGTGTTGGTTTTTTTTAAGTTAGCACCATCGGGCATCTGAGGCCTTTAAGTTTCGGAGTCACCCAGCAGAACACTTGTGAGCCTTCTGAACTTTTAAATTCTCTTTATATCACAATGATCCAGATCTCTTTCAGCTAATCCAAAGATAATGTAGCCTTTTCATTTTCCTAGCTTGACATATTGACTGTTGAATATGTTTTTCTCTTCTTAGGGGTGGATAGATATAAATAGACCTTTACGTTGATAACTGAACAAATGAAAGGACTCGCATGCAACATGATCAAGTTATCTGCACATGGTGTTTCCCAAATATTGCCATATAAATCTTACATTTTTAAAGAAAAAGAATAATAAATTATGACTGTAAAATGTATGATAAAATCCAGGCAACAAAGCAGAAAGCTAAAATCCTCATACAATCTAACCACACACACACACACACACACACACACACACACACACACACACACAC
>VOCP01068205.1:0-14555 GCA_007922195.1 Podocnemis expansa | reverse complement strand
CACACACACACACACACACACACACACACACACACACACACACACACTCTTGAGAAACTTATCTTTTTGTGATTTCACAGGGCAGTATAGGACAGCAAGTGTTAAGAGAGTAGCCTCAGGACTACAGATGCATTATAGGAGGCATGGTCAAACTGTGGCTCGGGAGCCCCATCTGGCTCTTGAATGAAAAAGTGTGGCTCGTGGAAGAACGTCAGCAAGTCAGTTTAGTAGGTAAAAGTATATGGCTATATGCGTCAGTGCGGCTCTTGAAGGTTTAATAATCAACTTGTGTGGCTCTTGAGTTCCATAAGTTTTGCCACCCCTGCATTATAGTTTTTGGAGAAAACTTTTTTTTAATCAAGAAATACAATTTTCAGGTTGAACAAGATGTTTAGTGAATTCATGTTAAATTCTCCAGACTGAGTTAGATGAAGAAAAGGTTCCAAAAAAGTTAAAATGCATTGCTTTGACATTTTCTAAATGAAAAACTTCAATGTCTCAAATTCTTGCTTCCATTCATTTAAAAAAAAAAAGGCTTTTTAAAAAATATCTCAAAAGTGAAACAACATTTTGTTTAGGGTACAATTAAATATTTTATCCAACTATAAAAAATGGAAATGTTTTTGTTCAGCCACCGAACTAAACGGTTAATTATTTGCATAGGTCTACTCAGGACTTCCACTCCTCTTTGCGTACTGCAAAATTCCTGCAGTGGTTCTCAACCTTTTGTGGGTTGTGACACCCTTGGTGGTGTACTGTGACTCTGCAGGACACACCAACCCACATTCCCCAGGCCTAATCCAGCCATCCCTCAGTTCTCTGTGACACATTTACTGCACTGTGATAACACAGTAATGTGTCCCTACACAGTGGCTGAGAACCACTAGAGGACAAAACACTCCGTCACTCTTACAGTGCTTCCCTCTGGTGGGCTGTCAGTGGAAGTGTACGTTTCACCAGAGGCCTTAATAGAAGCCCTCTGAGCCTCCTAACCAGCAAAAGGCTCAGTGGGGAAATCTACTATCTCACAGAGGAGAAAAGGAACTAAATAAAGATAAAACAAACAAAGAATCCTGTAGTACTTTTAAAGACTAGCAAGTTTATTCAGATGCCTGGGGCTTCCAGCAGCACCTGGGGCTTGTAGCGCCAAATTTTAGAGGGTGCAGAGAATGGATCTGGCTCGCTGCTGCCCCAGCAGCAGCAGCAGCGAGCCAGATCTGCCCCCAATAGGGAGCTCCAGACGCCATGGGAAGGTGCCTGGGGACGGATTCTGCTCTCTCCCACCTACCAAGGGCAGCTGGGGATGGATCGGGCCCCACGCTGGATTGGGACCCAGGTGTTGGGGGGACACCTATGGGGCTGCTTGCCCCAGGTGCCAAAACAGCTAGTTCTGGCCGTGGCTTAGAGGCTCTTAATAAACCTACACAGAGGGATGTCGCAACACAACAGAAAAATGCAAAAGGTGAATTAGAAGTCCACCAAATTGAAAATGCTACTTCTTGTCTGTCTTTATCCTCTAGAATGAAACTACAAACCAAAAGCCTTCTTTTGTAAAAACAGAACTAGAGACACTTGGAATTTTATGAGGGATTTGACCACATGTGTAATGGATGGGTTCAGCGTAGAAACATTTTTGAACTCAGACCAGCGGCACAGATCAAAAAAGCTTCATCATTTTTTTTTAAAATAAATCTTGCAGAACATGGGCTAGTTTTCTTTATTTCTTTGAATATTAAAAATAAAACCTATACTAATACGACACATAATAGGAAGGTTTTGGAAGCATTTCGACTTTTGGAGGATAGTCAAAAGTTTGCAATTAAAAAGACTAAACTTCAGAAATCTGCAACTTTGGAGCTGGGGATAATCATATGATGACTGAAAAAAAAAAAAGGCAGAAAGCTTCTCCAGCTCACTGAATGATCTGGCTTCAGAATCTGATTTTTCTAGGAAGCAAACATACATTCAAACAATATGTATTACTAACATCTGCAGTTCCTGCCATGTGAGATTCCTTTTTCTTTACCTTGCTGAAAAAATGGTAATATTTAAGCTATACTATGAAAAAGGATGGCTGTTGATTTAGCTTTCTTTGTCCATAGAAGGAATGCAGGGTGCCCTACCGGCAATGCATCCTTTAAGACAATTCCTAACGCTTAAGGGTAACTTTGCTACACCCATCATGGTTGTTTGCTTTCCCAACACAGTCAACTCTTCCATTTGTCCTCAAAAAAAGATTTGGACACTCAAAATATGTTGTCAAAGACAAATTTGCTTTTTTGAATACTCTTTTTAAAAAAATTAAATTTCACTCACTTGGTTTGAAGGCACAAATATACGGTACTTTGTGTAAAAGGTGACAGTGCAAATTTTATGGGGCACAACTTAAGTACCAGTCTGAAAATTTGGTGCTTAGGGAAGAAAACAAGGTGGCCAGTTGTGATGGTCATTTTTTTGTGATATGGATTCTCTTCTTCTGCAATCTAATGAGATTGCAAATTATTTCATGGACAGTAGCCATGAATCGCTAGTGACTAGAGACTAGTGATTTTCATTTGCAACTGACCAGGGCTAGATTTGCCTAAAAGCTGAAAAATATCAGGAGGCCACTTAAAAATATCCTGAGATACACAGTTCCCTACTTCCTGCAAATTGGCTTTATAGGGCTCATGGGGTGACCCAGGATTACTAATATGTGCTTCTATTAAGCAGACTTAATTCAACAAGTTTAACAAAGCTCAAGATCACAGCAGGATGGAGCAAGTGTCAGCCAGCACTTTGAACTGCTTATCTGGGTTTAATTTTGGTCATTTATCTGAGGTCACACAGGCCTGTTCACACCTCGTGTGTGTATGCACAGGACCCAAAAAGAATCTTGTCTTAACTGCTCACTGTGCATGAAGGCATACATCTAGTAAGGCATACAGAGGCATTCCAGCAAAAAAAATAAGGAGTTATGTGACACTTTAAGACTAAGAGATTCATTTTTTGCTTGAGCTTTCGTGGGAGAAAATCCCACTTCGTCAGATGCTCTGAAGATCGGTGCCAACACAATTCCTTGGGTTTTTTGCTGGACTAGACTAACACGGCTATCCCTTTGGAAATTGACAATAGGCATTCCAGACACCAAAGAAGTATGCCCGAGTGAGTCAAGAGAGTGGTCCAGCCCCCAACAGTATCCTCAGAAGAGCCACTAGTTTCCAGCAACAGGCAATGGGGGAGTACGCCAGCCAGCCGAGATGCTGTATAATGCCTCACCACAATGCTTCTGAAGGCATGCTGTCCACACCTCTGCTACACAAGGATGTTCCCCCCGGGTGACAAAAGCTCTGCACCTTCTCAGAAGCAGAGCAAACAGCAGAGCTCTGCCGTAACCTATTTAATTTTCACACCCTCTCTCTGAGATGGATAGTATCCTCTCCATTTTAGAGCTGGCAAAACTGAGGCAGAAAGATTTTCTCAGATCAACAAAGGCAGCCCATGTACAAGCTGGAATTGGAACTGTGAAATTCCTTAGCCCTCACTAGCACACATCTCTGATGTCCACAGGGAATGCCTTTGAAACCAATGAGAAGGTTCCCCTCTATGTCAATGGATGCTGGATCAGTCCAACAGCACATGAATAAATAAAGAAAAAAAAATCAAATGTCTGGCCTCTCAAGAAACACGAGGTTGCCTTAAAAAATCACAAGACTTCTAACTACACAAATATGAGGTTCTTTTTATTTACCAGCTGGTGTTTGAGCCTTTAGGGTTCACATTTTCAAATCACCCTCTGCCACCACTGGGGCTAGAAACTTACTTTAAAAAACAAAAAAGCAGCTGAGATGTCTTACATAAACACGCCAGGAGCTGAGGCTTCAAGAAAAGTTCCAAGTACCATAAGATGTGTGATAAAATTGTGAGGTTGAGCAATTCTGTCATAGTCAAGGCAAGAGTTTTTCTAATTGTTCTCAATCACATAGGTTCCACATCCCATGCAGGCCTCCTTGCATTCACCAATCAGCCAGGTGGTGTCACAATCATTTAGCAATAAAATTTTTAGTCATCCATGGACAATTCTGACTGGTTGGTTTCAGCACATACACAATGGGATTTAGTTCAAAATCACTTCTCTGAATTATGCTACAGTCTGACCATTTAAATTGACTTACCAGTAATTATTCAGAGTAAAATAAATAAAGCCCTCAAATGACACTGGAAGATTATAAAAAATGAACATTAGAAAATGAGAAGAGTTACCATTTTTGTCTTAATTGCATAATCTACTTCTAGCAGGAATTTATAAAAGACAGATCTGGATGAAGATTCTTCAGTTAAGCCAAGAATAAGAAAAGGGAGTAAAAGAATGACAGCCTGTGTTACTTAATCATATCTCAGAATGCGCTCCCATTCTGAAGTGCAGTGTTTCTTCCTTTGAAAAATTTTGTGATTTAAAAAAAAAAAAAAAATTCTTATTTTCAGGCACCTGAAAATAATTAGGAAACTAAAACAGACTGTCAGCTTGCTAATATATGCATGTGCTTCAAATGCCCTGAAAGATTAAATGTTTTAAAGCAGGACTACAGTGCAAGTGGAAAATATCTCTATATAAAGAGAATTGCACTAAAAAACTAATGAACACATTTGTACCTGGAAAGGCTCTTGAACTGGACTCTGTCCTGATGAAAATCAGTTTCCAATCACCATATGATATCGCTTTCAATATCAGTGCCGCTCTCTAGAAATTCGCACAGCTGAGTTGAGATCATGATGTAGCTGGCAGACTTGGACTTAGAAACATGCACACAATGTTTATTGGGGTAGACTGACTGTGCAACCTGCCCACAACTAGTGACAGAGGCATTTGTAAGGTGTAGAGTCAACAGGAGTCACCCACACACACAAGCCATACTCACTTCATCCATCTGAAGACATCACATGTAAGCAGGGGTCTGTACCGCTGTATATCATTAGAATCAAGGCTCTCATACTCACCCCATGTATAGGAATTAAACAGATAGAAATAAACTCATTGCGAGATTAAGAACATGTCTACACTACAAAGACAGGTGTCCACACCATGCTCATTGTGTCTGTGTAGCCCATTCTCACTAGCAGCTCTTGCATTAATACAGAGAGCAGTGCACTATGGGTAGCTATCCCACAGTGCAGCTAGCCACAGGATGTTTGGGAGGGGCTTGCAAAGCCTCACAGAACCAAAAGATTGTCACCTGGGGGATGGGAACATGGCTTCAACCTCCCATGATGCAGTTTCCTCCCTTCTGCCCTATCCTGATTTCAACAGCAACCCCCCCGAACTTTTTCACACCTGTTTTTTAAAAGCCTGGCTTAACTGAGCATAAACCATAGCCTGAGAAGCATGGAGCCAACTCAGCTGTGCACTTTTGTTGTGAGCATTACAAACGCCTTGCACCTTATCCTCCAGTATTTCCATAGCTTACCATATGGAACATTGCGATGTTGCTCAAGCAGCCGTTCTGCGAGCTGTAGAATGGAACAATTCCCACTAGCTACCGGCAGTCGCACAGCCGCCGAACATGGTGGAGCACTGATTCTGGTCCTGGGAAAAAGCCCGCACCAGCAGGACTGCATCGCTATACAGTAATGGGATGACATACAGAGGCTGCAGAGCTTTTGAACATGGAAGGCCACATTCCGGGAATTCTGCAGAGCCTCCCCTACCCTGAAGTGTAGCAACACCAAAATACAACCTAGGCTGAAAGTGGTGAAGGGAATGATGATCTGTGAGTGGCAGCACACAACACCAGACTGCTACCAGTCAGTGAAGAATCAGTTTAGGGCTGGAAAATCCACTGTGAGAGTTGCTAAGTTCCAAAGGGTTAGCTGTGTTCAGCAAAACAAGTAAGGAGTCCTCTGGCACCTTTTAAGGGTAAAATGGAGACTGGAGACAAGTGTTAAGCCTCCTAAAGCTAGGTCTCTGTCTGTGGTGGCTCTGAGGAGACTCCAGGAGGAGAGTTGAAGCTGTGGGAGAGCAAAGGAATCCCTCCCCGTCATTCCCTTAACACTGCTGGTAGGAACTGCATTGAGCTTGCAGATCGTAGGTCAACACCTAATCAACCAAACCACCACCATAGCTGAGGGACCTGGACATGATTGGGGAAAGGATCTCATGCTCTGTTTGTTGCAGTCTGAGCACTTGTAATAAAAGTTCAGCTCACACTTCCTCTTCAAAATTGGCTATTCCACAGGTTCCCCCCTCGGACTACTGAGTCCGCAGTCTAGCCAGAAGAATACCCTTAATACCATCTCACAATATCAACACCTGCCAACAGGGCGAAATATTTCAGGCAAATCCTACCAGCCCCAACACAGGAGCATATGAGGAGCTTACATGCCTTGTGCAGCCACAGTCCATCCTTCAATGCATTCCTGACTTTCATCCTGAAGATTTTTATAGATCCCTTGGTGGACTAATTTAACTTTGACTAGGAGCCACTGCTGGGTATCCTAATTCACACAGACTTCAGTCTCAGAGTATCATAGCCATTAAAGTCAGAAGGGACCAATACGACCAACTAGTCTGACCTCCTGCACAATGCGGGCCACAGAACCTCCTTCCCTTACTCCTATAATAAACATCTACCTATTATTATTATTAAAGTCTTTGAATTATTGTTTATTATTAAACTCTTTGAATTCTTATTATTTGAATTATTATTAAAGTCTTTGAATCATGATTTAAAAACTTTAAGGTACAGAGAATTCACCGGCAATTGAGTCATGGCCCATGCTACAGAGGAAGATGAAAACCCCTCAGCTCTTTGCCAACCTGACCTTCCCAATCCCAATATCGTAATGAGTTGAATCCTGATAATATGAGCAAAACTCATCAGTCAGATCCCCAAGAAAGAATTCTCTAATAATTCAGAAACCATCCCCACTGAATCCTTACTCGATGGGAGCTTTGCCTAGTTAAACACTGTGCAAAGACTTCAGGATGCATTCAGACACTGCAAAATAGGCATGTGCTGATGAGAAATAAGCTATTAGGCACAAAACCTTTCATTTAACAATAACAACGTACAAGTCTTTGTATAGTGCCCAGCACAGTGGGCTACCACGATATAAATGTTTAAAATATTAAACAACAGTGATGAGTCAGACTCCCCATCAGCCTGCACCTTGTACAGTCAGTTATACCAGGGAGAGGCAAAGCACAACTAAATCACTGTGGTAAAGATCTATACCCACTTTGAACTGATATAACTGATCCTGCAAGGTGCAGGACAGCAGAGAAATAACAACATTAACATCCACTTAGCTGCAGCTGGAGATCTGTTAAGGCTGTAGAAAGAGTATCAAGAGTCAATTTCTGTTTTCAATTTCACTGGTGCAATCTGGACTAACTTTAGCAAATTCACTCAAGATTTTCACCAAAGAAATTTGGCATGTCAGAAAATACACTCTACATATGAAGTACTTTCTTTGTAATGAAAAATATATCCTTGTGTGCCTTTTTTCAACCTTTATACATCAAACTTTGTTTTAATTTACTGCGTGCTTAAAGAGGCTGTTATGGCATCTTATAACAAATTGTCTTCAAATAAAATAGTAAACATTCTTCACTCCTGAACGATATATACCATATGTTGGCCTAGCCATGCATTCTTTGTGGCCAGCTAATATTTGTAAAAGTCACTCTTAACCTCATACAATAGGATAACAAACAAACCTCTGATGGGGGTAATTTATATCAGTGTGTCACTGACTGCTTTAATTTCAAAATACTTAAACTTTTGTAATTTTAAAGAGGACCCACTTTTGCTGGACTTTTCCCTATTTCTAATGATTTATTTCTGATATATCACAGCTGTACAAAGAACTCATTTATGTTTGAAAATAGCAGCATAATAGCTAAATTTTCATAGGAATTCTGATTAAACTTATACCTGCTGCATCCCTGCACTCTGGAAAAGGGAGAACAGACAAGATGTTACTTGGTAAAAGCAATAAAATTTGATCCTTGCTGTGACAATTTGAAAAATTCATCTATTCATAAGTTATGTATTCTGGTTGATTTAAAAAATGGCTCTATTGTTAAATGCCTCAGTGTATAAGCTAAGGGAGTTTGTGTCATGTATCTTGCTGATCTGCAGGTGCTACAGGAATAATGACAAGTCTTCCATGCTGGTGGCAGCACCTTAGACCAGTGGTTCTCAACCACTGTGTTGGGACACATTACTGGGTCACCACACAGTGGTAAGTGTGTTGCTGAGAGCTGGGGAGATGACTGGATTTGGCTGGGGGGGGGGTGTCCTGTAGGTTTGCGATAAGCCACCAAGCATATTGCAACACCCCAAAAGTTGAGAACCACTGCCTTACACCAATGGGGTGGTTCCCCCACATTGTCTGCAGGGGGTGGAGTTAGAGCAAAGGAAAACCTCTAGCAAAACAGAAGGCCCCCAAAAAATCCAGAAATGGGGGCATTAAGACGTCCTCTTAAAAAGTTCATGCTCTGCATTTGAAAACCAGACCCAAATAAGCAAAGACGAACTAGCAACATGAGCTACAAGATAGAAGACTCAGAGCCACAACTAGGAAGAGAAAACTGAGCTGAACAAGAGACGTTCAGAAAAGCGGACCCCAAAAAGCTGAGAGAATGATCCCAAGCGGTGAGGACTTCAAAGGAGGGCACTGTGCACAAGTTTTTATTATTTGCCTAGATCTGTGTATTTCTTGTATGCTGTCTCTGAGATAAGTGTGACTGGTTTAGAAATTCCTCTGCAAAGCCTGGGCATTACTTGCTTCAACTGTCAAATGTCCCTGAAGGTTAAAGCATAAACTGAGCACCAACAGGGGGTGGAGATATTGGGAGGGTATTTGAGGAGTCAGTACTGGTCTTGCGGCCAGAGGGTAGGCCATTCCCTAGAAGTGGTGGCAAAGAGACGTTTCTGTGCCTGGGAATTTTGCCAAAGATGATAGAGCCAATGACGGGAGCCTGCCCAGACTCTGGAGCATTTAGAAGCATACAACTCCAGCACCTGGCTACAAACTAGTGGTGAGTGAAATTTTTCAGATGAATAGTTCATTCATCAGATAAGGCAGTTTCCGTCACTCTGGAGCTATTCATGAATCTGACCCAATTGGTTTTGACCAGCTTCAGAAAAGTAAAATAAAAAGAGGGTGTATAGGCATGAAATAAGCAAGTGCTCTGACCACAGGCTTAAAGATTGCCATGTAGGAGACTCAGCGGAGTTCCCGTTCTGAAAAGGGAGTTGAATTCAAGTCTCCCAGCTGTCAGGTGAGTGCCCCAACCATCAAGCTCTTGGCTAGCCTGCTCTCAGTTTGCCCTGTTGAAACTGTGCCATTTTTTATAAATAGTTAACTATTCGCTCGGCGCACAGCCTGGTGATTAAGGCACTCACTGGGGAGATAAGAGATGTGGAGTCAAATCCCACGCTCAGTCAATCCACAGCTGAATCCACAGTTCTTAGCAAGTGTCTTAAATCACCAGGGGGTAGGTAGAGCAATTCTCATTCCTTTTAGTTGGCCCAGGGCATATTTAGGTTTTTATATAAAAGGGAAGAGCTACAGTGGGAGAAAATGAACTTTTCCGATCTGTTGACAGATTCTGACTGTTTTTTGAATTGATCCAAAAACTTTTTTCTGATTTTTCAGTTTGCTATTCACAGTTGTGTCACTTAGAATGGAAACCTTCTGGTGGATAGATAATGTCCAAAACTTGATCACCCTCCTGGAGGGTGCATGGCTTAAAAATACATAAAATAATAACAATACAAAGCCTGTTTTTAGTCAATATACTGAAACTTGGCATTCACAGAGTCTGAGATCTGAGTGGGAGCCAAGACCTATGCAGGCCCACTCATGGCTATGCTCCTTGCTATCTAAGTCACAAGAATAACAACAAAGTCAATTATTCACCCAGCTCTCATCCAAAAACCACCACCTGGTGAGTGTCCAGCAGGCAGGTTGTACCATGTCTGTGATATTCACCTAACATCCTTCAATCAAACAAACCAAACCACTCCGTGATTCAAACAATACATTCCCCCAACAGTAGCTGAAGCAAAATCCATGCTTATGCAGAAAGACAGCTGGTCAAGTCAGGCTTTCTATTTAGCCATTGTCCGCCAGGGCAATGCCAAAAGGGTTCATTTCAGAATAGGCCCTGGGGTGAGGGCGCACAGCAAGAGGGCTTTGGCATATCCATCTCCAAAGTGGCCAGTCCAAGTGTCACACAACTTACTCCTGCTCCTTGGTGGAATAACATGCTTACAAGCTCTCCGTGGCCTCTGGTCAACTCAGAGCACTGATCTGTACAAAACTGGTTTTGGAGTATAACAAATTCCAGGATGGTCGAAAGGCAAGATAATGAAAAAAAATAAGTGGGTAAAAGTATCGGCCATCCACAATGGGGATTCAACCCAGGAACTCTGGATCATCAAGAATGAGTTGCTACTGCCTGACCCACTTCTGTTAGTCAAGACTGTAGCGGGTTTATCAACCTCTATCTGCAGCCCAGCAACCACTGGTGGAACACAAGTCCAGACACACAAAGGGACTTAGGCACATAAAACCCAGATTTAGCTGTGTAAGTGCTAAATGTAAACACCACTGCAATCCACAAAACTTCTCCTTAGATGCCACCTAACCCCGTAGAAAGCCAAAGTCATTTAAGTGCCAAAATTTTCACTGTAAAAGTCCCACTGGCACCTAAAGTTTCAGGCTCTGGCCATGCAGCCACCTAGACACCTCTCTCATTCCCAAGCTCCAATGCAGTCCTCAAACAAGTAAGAGACAGAAAGAAGAACATCTACCTGGTCTGGGAGGCCCAATGCAGCAGGAATGTTCTGGGCACACCTACCTCCAAACACAATGCTTAAGTCCCTTCGCAGGTGCAGATGAACGTGCCACGCTGTAGGGGTGTAAGCTGCACAAATTAGTATAGGCCCATTGTGACGCACTTCATTGCAGCTTTAGTTTGGCCTTTACAAAACAATCTTCTGACATAAGACCACCAGGCATGCATATGTGGCATCCTCAGGTCAGCACTTGTGCTACTGTGACCACTTTATTTTTTTCCCTCTTGCTCTTCCCTGAAATTTTCTCTTGGACTCATGTATTTTTGGTCATGTTGTTTATGGATGACTAAGGCCAGCCTGACCATTTATGTGAACTAGGCAGTTGCTTAGGGCAGGGGCCTTCAAATGTTTTCACCTGAGGGCTGAATCTACTTTTACTTAATTACTAGCGGGCCAAACCCCCGACCTGCCTATCCGCTGGCTCTTGGCCCCCTTCCCTGACCCATCCACCGACTCCTCGACCCTGGCCCTTTCTCCAACCCTCCCACCTGCTGGTGGACTGTAGTTTAAAGAGTTCCAGGCTTTAAAGGGTGTCGAATTAGATGGAAGTGAATTTTCTTCTATATTTATAAAAATATATTAATATGTTCATTCTAGACTTTCTCTTTTTTTTTCTTTATTGAAGGGGGAGCACAGTCATAGTTCACCTAGGACTTCAAAAACACTTGGGCCAGCCTTGCGTGTGGCCACAACAAATAAATAAAATGTGGTAAAATCCCTGAGAAAAAAGAGTTAGGTACCACGTAATGTGAATAGGCATGGCTGCATAAGGCAGCTTATATTTGCAATGAGATTCTCCTATGAGCACGTCCTGTTACAATTCACGCAGACCACCTACCTTCCTTCCCAGTTTTAATCACTGCAAGCTACTGCAACTGATTACATGGAAAACTGTGGACCTATAAGTATCTAATGAGATTTGACAGCAAGAAACAAGGAGGAGAGTCAACATCATGTGACCATCAGATCTCGAGAGACCACAATTAGAGAACCTTTACTCCTGGGATTGTTCAATTGAGTTAAACAAGTATGTTATAGCAAGAGAATTTTATTTGGATTGGAAATAGTGTATTAAATCATATTAAAATGTGCAAGGGATTATTTTGCTTTCTTTCTTTCTTATTTGTTGCCCAAAAATACTTTTTGGGAATTCTGGAACTAAATTTTAATTGGGGTGGGGGGGGAAATGGTATAATTGTAGCCAAATAAATCTGAGTTTAGGCACTTAAACAGTGAAGTTAGATGCGTACAGATTATCTACACAGAGACACAAAAGTGCAGATTAATTATTAGAGCTTCAGACTGTATACATCCCAATTTAAAAATTATCTAAAACAGTGGCTCTCAACCCTTCATGAGTCACGACACAACTGGCTGTGATATACTGCCCTACAGGAGACACCAAACAATTCACCCCAGGCCAAATCCAGCCATCTCCCCAGATCTCTGCAACACACTTAATACTATGTGGTGACAAAGTAATGTGTCGCCACACAGTGGTTGAGAACCACTGATCTAAAATGTTTGGAAAAATTTGTAGTCTGGTTCAACCTATTGTTAAGGTAAATTTGACAAGGTAAGTGGCTGGACTTTTTTCTTGAGCATTGTCCTGTATAATATACCTACAAAAATATAAGGACTAAAGGAACTGGATTCTCTTAGAATAATGTTTCTTAGTATGCTGTACCTTGAAACTTTGCTTGGGAAAATGGGGGTGGGAGGAGGAATAAAAATATAAGAAAGGTGTACTTTGAGTGAGAAAACTACAAGCTGCCAGGAAGAGAAGAGCTCATCTCTGTTTCACTAGAGGTAGGTCACAGGGCAACAGGTGGAAGAAAAAGCCTCAAGAAAAAAAAAAAAAAAAACCCTTTATGTCATGCTTCATTAGAGGCTTCTTCAGGCAGGTTTAAATCATGGACTGTGTCGCAAAGTATCGGCCTTTGACTTACACTGACTTCTGTCCTGGGGCACTTTACCACACAGGTTTTTGAGATTTTAGGCCTAATATCTATATGTGCTCATTTGAAAGTATTACTGCATAGCAACTTTAATAAAGGACTAGGTTACAAAGGTTGAATCTAAATCCGGATTACCCAGGGTCTCAACACTTCACAAACTTTCCCTTAAAGAATTAAGATACACAATTTAACAGCAAAGCACACAGTATGCTACATCAGAACAGACTTATTATGGAAGATATTTAATTGAACTAAATAGGCTTTCTAATGGATTAATTATGGATCATATGACTTACTGGAAAGCAAAATGTAGCTAGGATTTATTTAATCTTTTATGATTAAATATCAGCACTCAAATTAACCCTTTATAAGTGGAATACAGTAACACTTTGTTAGGTGTCCATACACTCCCTAACATCTGATAAAAGCGGTGAGTAAATAGTGCCTCTAAATTATAACACAGGAACATGCCAAATTTGAACCAGGTGTTCCATGAAATCAATACTGTTTTGTTATTATTTTGATTACTTCTCTTTGTGGAGCTCCAAAAATGTTTTGATGCATTAAATAGTTGATTATTTACAGTACCCAAGGAAATCCTTACTCTTCAGATGGACTCAAATGGTTAACTATCAAAAGGGTACCTCTCTCACGTCTACCTCCTTTCTTTTGCTTTTTGACCTTCTCTGCTGCCTGTCCTTGAAGGCCCAAGCAGCAGAACAACTATGGTCCCTCTCCCACATACAGTGGTGAGTGACACCTACCACATCTAGGTAGCACTGGCTGCGTGTGTGTGTGTGTGTGTGTGTGTGTGAATGAATGAATGAATAGAGAAGACTACTGCTGTGGCAATTGTTCAGCTTTGAAAAAGAAGAATAGGATATCAGATAAGGTAAATGTAACTTTGTCCCAATTCAGTGTTAAACTCCAGTGTTAAATTCTTGGGGAACAGAGAACATTACTTCAAGATATATGGTACACATTGCAGTAAAGGATTCCAAAGCGATAATATGACTCTACTGAGCAATCAATAGTGCAATGAGATGCATTTGCACAGTGCCTTTACCTAAATGAGCTTATGGGTAAAGCTGAGAAGATAAATGATTTTTTGGTTCAGGAGCCACACTGAAAGATCTGAATAAAATTTAATGTGTTTAAACCTGAAATAGAGGGTTTTTTTTTAGTTTTTCCTCACCAAACTGGGAAAAAGAGAGAAAAAAAATTGTTTTGCGTTTTAACTTTTTAAAAAAGTATATTCTCATGGTTGTGCAGAAAAGCATGAAACATCAAGCAAATGTACCCCAAAGACTGAAAAGCTGAAAGGCAAATAAAATGCTCCCCTTTCATTATCCTTAAGTTTTATTATTTTCTGGAGTCCAATTCACGATTTTTGAATGCCTAAGTCAGCAATGCTGAACAATAGTGGGCACAACACATATCTAAGCAGTGAGGACTTGCAACGTCCTCTGTAGTGAGTGAACATAGAGGAGAAACCCTAAAGTCTCTTTGGAGTTATACCATGAGCAATCAATAGTTAAACACCTGCTATCTCCACTCCTGTGCAACCTAAAGCCTCTAGAGTAGTTGCTGACCACTGGGCCAGTCCCTCCTCCCAATCCCTCAGCCTGTATCAGCAGCTCCCTCCACCAAAAACACCGGGGGCATGGGGTCTGCTGGTTGAAAATTTGGCTGCAGCCATGGCTGGGGGGGAGGGAGAGGGGTACATTCCCAGGCATGCCATGGAAAGAAG
>VOCP01068204.1:0-14557 GCA_007922195.1 Podocnemis expansa | reverse complement strand
CACACACACACACACACACACACACACACACACACACACACACACACTCTTGAGAAACTTATCTTTTTGTGATTTCACAGGGCAGTATAGGACAGCAAGTGTTAAGAGAGTAGCCTCAGGACTACAGATGCATTATAGGAGGCATGGTCAAACTGTGGCTCGGGAGCCCCATCTGGCTCTTGAATGAAAAAGTGTGGCTCGTGGAAGAACGTCAGCAAGTCAGTTTAGTAGGTAAAAGTATATGGCTATATGCGTCAGTGCGGCTCTTGAAGGTTTAATAATCAACTTGTGTGGCTCTTGAGTTCCATAAGTTTTGCCACCCCTGCATTATAGTTTTTGGAGAAAACTTTTTTTTAATCAAGAAATACAATTTTCAGGTTGAACAAGATGTTTAGTGAATTCATGTTAAATTCTCCAGACTGAGTTAGATGAAGAAAAGGTTCCAAAAAAGTTAAAATGCATTGCTTTGACATTTTCTAAATGAAAAACTTCAATGTCTCAAATTCTTGCTTCCATTCATTTAAAAAAAAAAAGGCTTTTTAAAAAATATCTCAAAAGTGAAACAACATTTTGTTTAGGGTACAATTAAATATTTTATCCAACTATAAAAAATGGAAATGTTTTTGTTCAGCCACCGAACTAAACGGTTAATTATTTGCATAGGTCTACTCAGGACTTCCACTCCTCTTTGCGTACTGCAAAATTCCTGCAGTGGTTCTCAACCTTTTGTGGGTTGTGACACCCTTGGTGGTGTACTGTGACTCTGCAGGACACACCAACCCACATTCCCCAGGCCTAATCCAGCCATCCCTCAGTTCTCTGTGACACATTTACTGCACTGTGATAACACAGTAATGTGTCCCTACACAGTGGCTGAGAACCACTAGAGGACAAAACACTCCGTCACTCTTACAGTGCTTCCCTCTGGTGGGCTGTCAGTGGAAGTGTACGTTTCACCAGAGGCCTTAATAGAAGCCCTCTGAGCCTCCTAACCAGCAAAAGGCTCAGTGGGGAAATCTACTATCTCACAGAGGAGAAAAGGAACTAAATAAAGATAAAACAAACAAAGAATCCTGTAGTACTTTTAAAGACTAGCAAGTTTATTCAGATGCCTGGGGCTTCCAGCAGCACCTGGGGCTTGTAGCGCCAAATTTTAGAGGGTGCAGAGAATGGATCTGGCTCGCTGCTGCCCCAGCAGCAGCAGCAGCGAGCCAGATCTGCCCCCAATAGGGAGCTCCAGACGCCATGGGAAGGTGCCTGGGGACGGATTCTGCTCTCTCCCACCTACCAAGGGCAGCTGGGGATGGATCGGGCCCCACGCTGGATTGGGACCCAGGTGTTGGGGGGACACCTATGGGGCTGCTTGCCCCAGGTGCCAAAACAGCTAGTTCTGGCCGTGGCTTAGAGGCTCTTAATAAACCTACACAGAGGGATGTCGCAACACAACAGAAAAATGCAAAAGGTGAATTAGAAGTCCACCAAATTGAAAATGCTACTTCTTGTCTGTCTTTATCCTCTAGAATGAAACTACAAACCAAAAGCCTTCTTTTGTAAAAACAGAACTAGAGACACTTGGAATTTTATGAGGGATTTGACCACATGTGTAATGGATGGGTTCAGCGTAGAAACATTTTTGAACTCAGACCAGCGGCACAGATCAAAAAAGCTTCATCATTTTTTTTTAAAATAAATCTTGCAGAACATGGGCTAGTTTTCTTTATTTCTTTGAATATTAAAAATAAAACCTATACTAATACGACACATAATAGGAAGGTTTTGGAAGCATTTCGACTTTTGGAGGATAGTCAAAAGTTTGCAATTAAAAAGACTAAACTTCAGAAATCTGCAACTTTGGAGCTGGGGATAATCATATGATGACTGAAAAAAAAAAAAGGCAGAAAGCTTCTCCAGCTCACTGAATGATCTGGCTTCAGAATCTGATTTTTCTAGGAAGCAAACATACATTCAAACAATATGTATTACTAACATCTGCAGTTCCTGCCATGTGAGATTCCTTTTTCTTTACCTTGCTGAAAAAATGGTAATATTTAAGCTATACTATGAAAAAGGATGGCTGTTGATTTAGCTTTCTTTGTCCATAGAAGGAATGCAGGGTGCCCTACCGGCAATGCATCCTTTAAGACAATTCCTAACGCTTAAGGGTAACTTTGCTACACCCATCATGGTTGTTTGCTTTCCCAACACAGTCAACTCTTCCATTTGTCCTCAAAAAAAGATTTGGACACTCAAAATATGTTGTCAAAGACAAATTTGCTTTTTTGAATACTCTTTTTAAAAAAATTAAATTTCACTCACTTGGTTTGAAGGCACAAATATACGGTACTTTGTGTAAAAGGTGACAGTGCAAATTTTATGGGGCACAACTTAAGTACCAGTCTGAAAATTTGGTGCTTAGGGAAGAAAACAAGGTGGCCAGTTGTGATGGTCATTTTTTTGTGATATGGATTCTCTTCTTCTGCAATCTAATGAGATTGCAAATTATTTCATGGACAGTAGCCATGAATCGCTAGTGACTAGAGACTAGTGATTTTCATTTGCAACTGACCAGGGCTAGATTTGCCTAAAAGCTGAAAAATATCAGGAGGCCACTTAAAAATATCCTGAGATACACAGTTCCCTACTTCCTGCAAATTGGCTTTATAGGGCTCATGGGGTGACCCAGGATTACTAATATGTGCTTCTATTAAGCAGACTTAATTCAACAAGTTTAACAAAGCTCAAGATCACAGCAGGATGGAGCAAGTGTCAGCCAGCACTTTGAACTGCTTATCTGGGTTTAATTTTGGTCATTTATCTGAGGTCACACAGGCCTGTTCACACCTCGTGTGTGTATGCACAGGACCCAAAAAGAATCTTGTCTTAACTGCTCACTGTGCATGAAGGCATACATCTAGTAAGGCATACAGAGGCATTCCAGCAAAAAAAATAAGGAGTTATGTGACACTTTAAGACTAAGAGATTCATTTTTTGCTTGAGCTTTCGTGGGAGAAAATCCCACTTCGTCAGATGCTCTGAAGATCGGTGCCAACACAATTCCTTGGGTTTTTTGCTGGACTAGACTAACACGGCTATCCCTTTGGAAATTGACAATAGGCATTCCAGACACCAAAGAAGTATGCCCGAGTGAGTCAAGAGAGTGGTCCAGCCCCCAACAGTATCCTCAGAAGAGCCACTAGTTTCCAGCAACAGGCAATGGGGGAGTACGCCAGCCAGCCGAGATGCTGTATAATGCCTCACCACAATGCTTCTGAAGGCATGCTGTCCACACCTCTGCTACACAAGGATGTTCCCCCCGGGTGACAAAAGCTCTGCACCTTCTCAGAAGCAGAGCAAACAGCAGAGCTCTGCCGTAACCTATTTAATTTTCACACCCTCTCTCTGAGATGGATAGTATCCTCTCCATTTTAGAGCTGGCAAAACTGAGGCAGAAAGATTTTCTCAGATCAACAAAGGCAGCCCATGTACAAGCTGGAATTGGAACTGTGAAATTCCTTAGCCCTCACTAGCACACATCTCTGATGTCCACAGGGAATGCCTTTGAAACCAATGAGAAGGTTCCCCTCTATGTCAATGGATGCTGGATCAGTCCAACAGCACATGAATAAATAAAGAAAAAAAAATCAAATGTCTGGCCTCTCAAGAAACACGAGGTTGCCTTAAAAAATCACAAGACTTCTAACTACACAAATATGAGGTTCTTTTTATTTACCAGCTGGTGTTTGAGCCTTTAGGGTTCACATTTTCAAATCACCCTCTGCCACCACTGGGGCTAGAAACTTACTTTAAAAAACAAAAAAGCAGCTGAGATGTCTTACATAAACACGCCAGGAGCTGAGGCTTCAAGAAAAGTTCCAAGTACCATAAGATGTGTGATAAAATTGTGAGGTTGAGCAATTCTGTCATAGTCAAGGCAAGAGTTTTTCTAATTGTTCTCAATCACATAGGTTCCACATCCCATGCAGGCCTCCTTGCATTCACCAATCAGCCAGGTGGTGTCACAATCATTTAGCAATAAAATTTTTAGTCATCCATGGACAATTCTGACTGGTTGGTTTCAGCACATACACAATGGGATTTAGTTCAAAATCACTTCTCTGAATTATGCTACAGTCTGACCATTTAAATTGACTTACCAGTAATTATTCAGAGTAAAATAAATAAAGCCCTCAAATGACACTGGAAGATTATAAAAAATGAACATTAGAAAATGAGAAGAGTTACCATTTTTGTCTTAATTGCATAATCTACTTCTAGCAGGAATTTATAAAAGACAGATCTGGATGAAGATTCTTCAGTTAAGCCAAGAATAAGAAAAGGGAGTAAAAGAATGACAGCCTGTGTTACTTAATCATATCTCAGAATGCGCTCCCATTCTGAAGTGCAGTGTTTCTTCCTTTGAAAAATTTTGTGATTTAAAAAAAAAAAAAAAATTCTTATTTTCAGGCACCTGAAAATAATTAGGAAACTAAAACAGACTGTCAGCTTGCTAATATATGCATGTGCTTCAAATGCCCTGAAAGATTAAATGTTTTAAAGCAGGACTACAGTGCAAGTGGAAAATATCTCTATATAAAGAGAATTGCACTAAAAAACTAATGAACACATTTGTACCTGGAAAGGCTCTTGAACTGGACTCTGTCCTGATGAAAATCAGTTTCCAATCACCATATGATATCGCTTTCAATATCAGTGCCGCTCTCTAGAAATTCGCACAGCTGAGTTGAGATCATGATGTAGCTGGCAGACTTGGACTTAGAAACATGCACACAATGTTTATTGGGGTAGACTGACTGTGCAACCTGCCCACAACTAGTGACAGAGGCATTTGTAAGGTGTAGAGTCAACAGGAGTCACCCACACACACAAGCCATACTCACTTCATCCATCTGAAGACATCACATGTAAGCAGGGGTCTGTACCGCTGTATATCATTAGAATCAAGGCTCTCATACTCACCCCATGTATAGGAATTAAACAGATAGAAATAAACTCATTGCGAGATTAAGAACATGTCTACACTACAAAGACAGGTGTCCACACCATGCTCATTGTGTCTGTGTAGCCCATTCTCACTAGCAGCTCTTGCATTAATACAGAGAGCAGTGCACTATGGGTAGCTATCCCACAGTGCAGCTAGCCACAGGATGTTTGGGAGGGGCTTGCAAAGCCTCACAGAACCAAAAGATTGTCACCTGGGGGATGGGAACATGGCTTCAACCTCCCATGATGCAGTTTCCTCCCTTCTGCCCTATCCTGATTTCAACAGCAACCCCCCCGAACTTTTTCACACCTGTTTTTTAAAAGCCTGGCTTAACTGAGCATAAACCATAGCCTGAGAAGCATGGAGCCAACTCAGCTGTGCACTTTTGTTGTGAGCATTACAAACGCCTTGCACCTTATCCTCCAGTATTTCCATAGCTTACCATATGGAACATTGCGATGTTGCTCAAGCAGCCGTTCTGCGAGCTGTAGAATGGAACAATTCCCACTAGCTACCGGCAGTCGCACAGCCGCCGAACATGGTGGAGCACTGATTCTGGTCCTGGGAAAAAGCCCGCACCAGCAGGACTGCATCGCTATACAGTAATGGGATGACATACAGAGGCTGCAGAGCTTTTGAACATGGAAGGCCACATTCCGGGAATTCTGCAGAGCCTCCCCTACCCTGAAGTGTAGCAACACCAAAATACAACCTAGGCTGAAAGTGGTGAAGGGAATGATGATCTGTGAGTGGCAGCACACAACACCAGACTGCTACCAGTCAGTGAAGAATCAGTTTAGGGCTGGAAAATCCACTGTGAGAGTTGCTAAGTTCCAAAGGGTTAGCTGTGTTCAGCAAAACAAGTAAGGAGTCCTCTGGCACCTTTTAAGGGTAAAATGGAGACTGGAGACAAGTGTTAAGCCTCCTAAAGCTAGGTCTCTGTCTGTGGTGGCTCTGAGGAGACTCCAGGAGGAGAGTTGAAGCTGTGGGAGAGCAAAGGAATCCCTCCCCGTCATTCCCTTAACACTGCTGGTAGGAACTGCATTGAGCTTGCAGATCGTAGGTCAACACCTAATCAACCAAACCACCACCATAGCTGAGGGACCTGGACATGATTGGGGAAAGGATCTCATGCTCTGTTTGTTGCAGTCTGAGCACTTGTAATAAAAGTTCAGCTCACACTTCCTCTTCAAAATTGGCTATTCCACAGGTTCCCCCCTCGGACTACTGAGTCCGCAGTCTAGCCAGAAGAATACCCTTAATACCATCTCACAATATCAACACCTGCCAACAGGGCGAAATATTTCAGGCAAATCCTACCAGCCCCAACACAGGAGCATATGAGGAGCTTACATGCCTTGTGCAGCCACAGTCCATCCTTCAATGCATTCCTGACTTTCATCCTGAAGATTTTTATAGATCCCTTGGTGGACTAATTTAACTTTGACTAGGAGCCACTGCTGGGTATCCTAATTCACACAGACTTCAGTCTCAGAGTATCATAGCCATTAAAGTCAGAAGGGACCAATACGACCAACTAGTCTGACCTCCTGCACAATGCGGGCCACAGAACCTCCTTCCCTTACTCCTATAATAAACATCTACCTATTATTATTATTAAAGTCTTTGAATTATTGTTTATTATTAAACTCTTTGAATTCTTATTATTTGAATTATTATTAAAGTCTTTGAATCATGATTTAAAAACTTTAAGGTACAGAGAATTCACCGGCAATTGAGTCATGGCCCATGCTACAGAGGAAGATGAAAACCCCTCAGCTCTTTGCCAACCTGACCTTCCCAATCCCAATATCGTAATGAGTTGAATCCTGATAATATGAGCAAAACTCATCAGTCAGATCCCCAAGAAAGAATTCTCTAATAATTCAGAAACCATCCCCACTGAATCCTTACTCGATGGGAGCTTTGCCTAGTTAAACACTGTGCAAAGACTTCAGGATGCATTCAGACACTGCAAAATAGGCATGTGCTGATGAGAAATAAGCTATTAGGCACAAAACCTTTCATTTAACAATAACAACGTACAAGTCTTTGTATAGTGCCCAGCACAGTGGGCTACCACGATATAAATGTTTAAAATATTAAACAACAGTGATGAGTCAGACTCCCCATCAGCCTGCACCTTGTACAGTCAGTTATACCAGGGAGAGGCAAAGCACAACTAAATCACTGTGGTAAAGATCTATACCCACTTTGAACTGATATAACTGATCCTGCAAGGTGCAGGACAGCAGAGAAATAACAACATTAACATCCACTTAGCTGCAGCTGGAGATCTGTTAAGGCTGTAGAAAGAGTATCAAGAGTCAATTTCTGTTTTCAATTTCACTGGTGCAATCTGGACTAACTTTAGCAAATTCACTCAAGATTTTCACCAAAGAAATTTGGCATGTCAGAAAATACACTCTACATATGAAGTACTTTCTTTGTAATGAAAAATATATCCTTGTGTGCCTTTTTTCAACCTTTATACATCAAACTTTGTTTTAATTTACTGCGTGCTTAAAGAGGCTGTTATGGCATCTTATAACAAATTGTCTTCAAATAAAATAGTAAACATTCTTCACTCCTGAACGATATATACCATATGTTGGCCTAGCCATGCATTCTTTGTGGCCAGCTAATATTTGTAAAAGTCACTCTTAACCTCATACAATAGGATAACAAACAAACCTCTGATGGGGGTAATTTATATCAGTGTGTCACTGACTGCTTTAATTTCAAAATACTTAAACTTTTGTAATTTTAAAGAGGACCCACTTTTGCTGGACTTTTCCCTATTTCTAATGATTTATTTCTGATATATCACAGCTGTACAAAGAACTCATTTATGTTTGAAAATAGCAGCATAATAGCTAAATTTTCATAGGAATTCTGATTAAACTTATACCTGCTGCATCCCTGCACTCTGGAAAAGGGAGAACAGACAAGATGTTACTTGGTAAAAGCAATAAAATTTGATCCTTGCTGTGACAATTTGAAAAATTCATCTATTCATAAGTTATGTATTCTGGTTGATTTAAAAAATGGCTCTATTGTTAAATGCCTCAGTGTATAAGCTAAGGGAGTTTGTGTCATGTATCTTGCTGATCTGCAGGTGCTACAGGAATAATGACAAGTCTTCCATGCTGGTGGCAGCACCTTAGACCAGTGGTTCTCAACCACTGTGTTGGGACACATTACTGGGTCACCACACAGTGGTAAGTGTGTTGCTGAGAGCTGGGGAGATGACTGGATTTGGCTGGGGGGGGGGGTGTCCTGTAGGTTTGCGATAAGCCACCAAGCATATTGCAACACCCCAAAAGTTGAGAACCACTGCCTTACACCAATGGGGTGGTTCCCCCACATTGTCTGCAGGGGGTGGAGTTAGAGCAAAGGAAAACCTCTAGCAAAACAGAAGGCCCCCAAAAAATCCAGAAATGGGGGCATTAAGACGTCCTCTTAAAAAGTTCATGCTCTGCATTTGAAAACCAGACCCAAATAAGCAAAGACGAACTAGCAACATGAGCTACAAGATAGAAGACTCAGAGCCACAACTAGGAAGAGAAAACTGAGCTGAACAAGAGACGTTCAGAAAAGCGGACCCCAAAAAGCTGAGAGAATGATCCCAAGCGGTGAGGACTTCAAAGGAGGGCACTGTGCACAAGTTTTTATTATTTGCCTAGATCTGTGTATTTCTTGTATGCTGTCTCTGAGATAAGTGTGACTGGTTTAGAAATTCCTCTGCAAAGCCTGGGCATTACTTGCTTCAACTGTCAAATGTCCCTGAAGGTTAAAGCATAAACTGAGCACCAACAGGGGGTGGAGATATTGGGAGGGTATTTGAGGAGTCAGTACTGGTCTTGCGGCCAGAGGGTAGGCCATTCCCTAGAAGTGGTGGCAAAGAGACGTTTCTGTGCCTGGGAATTTTGCCAAAGATGATAGAGCCAATGACGGGAGCCTGCCCAGACTCTGGAGCATTTAGAAGCATACAACTCCAGCACCTGGCTACAAACTAGTGGTGAGTGAAATTTTTCAGATGAATAGTTCATTCATCAGATAAGGCAGTTTCCGTCACTCTGGAGCTATTCATGAATCTGACCCAATTGGTTTTGACCAGCTTCAGAAAAGTAAAATAAAAAGAGGGTGTATAGGCATGAAATAAGCAAGTGCTCTGACCACAGGCTTAAAGATTGCCATGTAGGAGACTCAGCGGAGTTCCCGTTCTGAAAAGGGAGTTGAATTCAAGTCTCCCAGCTGTCAGGTGAGTGCCCCAACCATCAAGCTCTTGGCTAGCCTGCTCTCAGTTTGCCCTGTTGAAACTGTGCCATTTTTTATAAATAGTTAACTATTCGCTCGGCGCACAGCCTGGTGATTAAGGCACTCACTGGGGAGATAAGAGATGTGGAGTCAAATCCCACGCTCAGTCAATCCACAGCTGAATCCACAGTTCTTAGCAAGTGTCTTAAATCACCAGGGGGTAGGTAGAGCAATTCTCATTCCTTTTAGTTGGCCCAGGGCATATTTAGGTTTTTATATAAAAGGGAAGAGCTACAGTGGGAGAAAATGAACTTTTCCGATCTGTTGACAGATTCTGACTGTTTTTTGAATTGATCCAAAAACTTTTTTCTGATTTTTCAGTTTGCTATTCACAGTTGTGTCACTTAGAATGGAAACCTTCTGGTGGATAGATAATGTCCAAAACTTGATCACCCTCCTGGAGGGTGCATGGCTTAAAAATACATAAAATAATAACAATACAAAGCCTGTTTTTAGTCAATATACTGAAACTTGGCATTCACAGAGTCTGAGATCTGAGTGGGAGCCAAGACCTATGCAGGCCCACTCATGGCTATGCTCCTTGCTATCTAAGTCACAAGAATAACAACAAAGTCAATTATTCACCCAGCTCTCATCCAAAAACCACCACCTGGTGAGTGTCCAGCAGGCAGGTTGTACCATGTCTGTGATATTCACCTAACATCCTTCAATCAAACAAACCAAACCACTCCGTGATTCAAACAATACATTCCCCCAACAGTAGCTGAAGCAAAATCCATGCTTATGCAGAAAGACAGCTGGTCAAGTCAGGCTTTCTATTTAGCCATTGTCCGCCAGGGCAATGCCAAAAGGGTTCATTTCAGAATAGGCCCTGGGGTGAGGGCGCACAGCAAGAGGGCTTTGGCATATCCATCTCCAAAGTGGCCAGTCCAAGTGTCACACAACTTACTCCTGCTCCTTGGTGGAATAACATGCTTACAAGCTCTCCGTGGCCTCTGGTCAACTCAGAGCACTGATCTGTACAAAACTGGTTTTGGAGTATAACAAATTCCAGGATGGTCGAAAGGCAAGATAATGAAAAAAAATAAGTGGGTAAAAGTATCGGCCATCCACAATGGGGATTCAACCCAGGAACTCTGGATCATCAAGAATGAGTTGCTACTGCCTGACCCACTTCTGTTAGTCAAGACTGTAGCGGGTTTATCAACCTCTATCTGCAGCCCAGCAACCACTGGTGGAACACAAGTCCAGACACACAAAGGGACTTAGGCACATAAAACCCAGATTTAGCTGTGTAAGTGCTAAATGTAAACACCACTGCAATCCACAAAACTTCTCCTTAGATGCCACCTAACCCCGTAGAAAGCCAAAGTCATTTAAGTGCCAAAATTTTCACTGTAAAAGTCCCACTGGCACCTAAAGTTTCAGGCTCTGGCCATGCAGCCACCTAGACACCTCTCTCATTCCCAAGCTCCAATGCAGTCCTCAAACAAGTAAGAGACAGAAAGAAGAACATCTACCTGGTCTGGGAGGCCCAATGCAGCAGGAATGTTCTGGGCACACCTACCTCCAAACACAATGCTTAAGTCCCTTCGCAGGTGCAGATGAACGTGCCACGCTGTAGGGGTGTAAGCTGCACAAATTAGTATAGGCCCATTGTGACGCACTTCATTGCAGCTTTAGTTTGGCCTTTACAAAACAATCTTCTGACATAAGACCACCAGGCATGCATATGTGGCATCCTCAGGTCAGCACTTGTGCTACTGTGACCACTTTATTTTTTTCCCTCTTGCTCTTCCCTGAAATTTTCTCTTGGACTCATGTATTTTTGGTCATGTTGTTTATGGATGACTAAGGCCAGCCTGACCATTTATGTGAACTAGGCAGTTGCTTAGGGCAGGGGCCTTCAAATGTTTTCACCTGAGGGCTGAATCTACTTTTACTTAATTACTAGCGGGCCAAACCCCCGACCTGCCTATCCGCTGGCTCTTGGCCCCCTTCCCTGACCCATCCACCGACTCCTCGACCCTGGCCCTTTCTCCAACCCTCCCACCTGCTGGTGGACTGTAGTTTAAAGAGTTCCAGGCTTTAAAGGGTGTCGAATTAGATGGAAGTGAATTTTCTTCTATATTTATAAAAATATATTAATATGTTCATTCTAGACTTTCTCTTTTTTTTTCTTTATTGAAGGGGGAGCACAGTCATAGTTCACCTAGGACTTCAAAAACACTTGGGCCAGCCTTGCGTGTGGCCACAACAAATAAATAAAATGTGGTAAAATCCCTGAGAAAAAAGAGTTAGGTACCACGTAATGTGAATAGGCATGGCTGCATAAGGCAGCTTATATTTGCAATGAGATTCTCCTATGAGCACGTCCTGTTACAATTCACGCAGACCACCTACCTTCCTTCCCAGTTTTAATCACTGCAAGCTACTGCAACTGATTACATGGAAAACTGTGGACCTATAAGTATCTAATGAGATTTGACAGCAAGAAACAAGGAGGAGAGTCAACATCATGTGACCATCAGATCTCGAGAGACCACAATTAGAGAACCTTTACTCCTGGGATTGTTCAATTGAGTTAAACAAGTATGTTATAGCAAGAGAATTTTATTTGGATTGGAAATAGTGTATTAAATCATATTAAAATGTGCAAGGGATTATTTTGCTTTCTTTCTTTCTTATTTGTTGCCCAAAAATACTTTTTGGGAATTCTGGAACTAAATTTTAATTGGGGTGGGGGGGGAAATGGTATAATTGTAGCCAAATAAATCTGAGTTTAGGCACTTAAACAGTGAAGTTAGATGCGTACAGATTATCTACACAGAGACACAAAAGTGCAGATTAATTATTAGAGCTTCAGACTGTATACATCCCAATTTAAAAATTATCTAAAACAGTGGCTCTCAACCCTTCATGAGTCACGACACAACTGGCTGTGATATACTGCCCTACAGGAGACACCAAACAATTCACCCCAGGCCAAATCCAGCCATCTCCCCAGATCTCTGCAACACACTTAATACTATGTGGTGACAAAGTAATGTGTCGCCACACAGTGGTTGAGAACCACTGATCTAAAATGTTTGGAAAAATTTGTAGTCTGGTTCAACCTATTGTTAAGGTAAATTTGACAAGGTAAGTGGCTGGACTTTTTTCTTGAGCATTGTCCTGTATAATATACCTACAAAAATATAAGGACTAAAGGAACTGGATTCTCTTAGAATAATGTTTCTTAGTATGCTGTACCTTGAAACTTTGCTTGGGAAAATGGGGGTGGGAGGAGGAATAAAAATATAAGAAAGGTGTACTTTGAGTGAGAAAACTACAAGCTGCCAGGAAGAGAAGAGCTCATCTCTGTTTCACTAGAGGTAGGTCACAGGGCAACAGGTGGAAGAAAAAGCCTCAAGAAAAAAAAAAAAAAAAACCCTTTATGTCATGCTTCATTAGAGGCTTCTTCAGGCAGGTTTAAATCATGGACTGTGTCGCAAAGTATCGGCCTTTGACTTACACTGACTTCTGTCCTGGGGCACTTTACCACACAGGTTTTTGAGATTTTAGGCCTAATATCTATATGTGCTCATTTGAAAGTATTACTGCATAGCAACTTTAATAAAGGACTAGGTTACAAAGGTTGAATCTAAATCCGGATTACCCAGGGTCTCAACACTTCACAAACTTTCCCTTAAAGAATTAAGATACACAATTTAACAGCAAAGCACACAGTATGCTACATCAGAACAGACTTATTATGGAAGATATTTAATTGAACTAAATAGGCTTTCTAATGGATTAATTATGGATCATATGACTTACTGGAAAGCAAAATGTAGCTAGGATTTATTTAATCTTTTATGATTAAATATCAGCACTCAAATTAACCCTTTATAAGTGGAATACAGTAACACTTTGTTAGGTGTCCATACACTCCCTAACATCTGATAAAAGCGGTGAGTAAATAGTGCCTCTAAATTATAACACAGGAACATGCCAAATTTGAACCAGGTGTTCCATGAAATCAATACTGTTTTGTTATTATTTTGATTACTTCTCTTTGTGGAGCTCCAAAAATGTTTTGATGCATTAAATAGTTGATTATTTACAGTACCCAAGGAAATCCTTACTCTTCAGATGGACTCAAATGGTTAACTATCAAAAGGGTACCTCTCTCACGTCTACCTCCTTTCTTTTGCTTTTTGACCTTCTCTGCTGCCTGTCCTTGAAGGCCCAAGCAGCAGAACAACTATGGTCCCTCTCCCACATACAGTGGTGAGTGACACCTACCACATCTAGGTAGCACTGGCTGCGTGTGTGTGTGTGTGTGTGTGTGTGTGAATGAATGAATGAATAGAGAAGACTACTGCTGTGGCAATTGTTCAGCTTTGAAAAAGAAGAATAGGATATCAGATAAGGTAAATGTAACTTTGTCCCAATTCAGTGTTAAACTCCAGTGTTAAATTCTTGGGGAACAGAGAACATTACTTCAAGATATATGGTACACATTGCAGTAAAGGATTCCAAAGCGATAATATGACTCTACTGAGCAATCAATAGTGCAATGAGATGCATTTGCACAGTGCCTTTACCTAAATGAGCTTATGGGTAAAGCTGAGAAGATAAATGATTTTTTGGTTCAGGAGCCACACTGAAAGATCTGAATAAAATTTAATGTGTTTAAACCTGAAATAGAGGGTTTTTTTTTAGTTTTTCCTCACCAAACTGGGAAAAAGAGAGAAAAAAAATTGTTTTGCGTTTTAACTTTTTAAAAAAGTATATTCTCATGGTTGTGCAGAAAAGCATGAAACATCAAGCAAATGTACCCCAAAGACTGAAAAGCTGAAAGGCAAATAAAATGCTCCCCTTTCATTATCCTTAAGTTTTATTATTTTCTGGAGTCCAATTCACGATTTTTGAATGCCTAAGTCAGCAATGCTGAACAATAGTGGGCACAACACATATCTAAGCAGTGAGGACTTGCAACGTCCTCTGTAGTGAGTGAACATAGAGGAGAAACCCTAAAGTCTCTTTGGAGTTATACCATGAGCAATCAATAGTTAAACACCTGCTATCTCCACTCCTGTGCAACCTAAAGCCTCTAGAGTAGTTGCTGACCACTGGGCCAGTCCCTCCTCCCAATCCCTCAGCCTGTATCAGCAGCTCCCTCCACCAAAAACACCGGGGGCATGGGGTCTGCTGGTTGAAAATTTGGCTGCAGCCATGGCTGGGGGGGGAGGGAGAGGGGTACATTCCCAGGCATGCCATGGAAAGAAG
>VOCP01068196.1:0-10941 GCA_007922195.1 Podocnemis expansa | reverse complement strand
TCCCGCTACCCACCCCCAAAATCCACCCTCAGCACCCAATATTCACTCCCCTGTCCCCAGTACTCCCCCAGCCCCCAAAATCTACTCCTCTGCCATCAATACCCACCCCCAACACGAGCCGGGCTGCCCCAGCACTTATCGGAAGCCACGTGCTATGCCAGGAGACAATCCCTCCTGCGGGCTGCACTTGGAGGCTTCTGCCTCCGAGCACAGCTTGCACATGCGCAGTGGAGCGGGGCATGCCCCCTGCTCTCCCCTGCCTGCTAGAACATGGCGGAATGCCGTTCCAGCACCCACTATTTTAGGGGGTCAGTGTTCGGGCCCCTAAAAATAGAAAATGGAACCGGAATGCTACGTTCCAGGGCCCGCTATTTTTAAACGGTGGTCCCCGGAACACAGCCTTCCGGCTCCATTTTCTATTTTTAGGGAGCTTGGAATGCTTAACCTCGAAAAATAGTGGGCCCCAGAATGGTGTTCTGCCGTGTTCCGGTGAACTTTAACCCCTGGTTATTGTCACAAAAGGGCATTTTCTGAGGTTTAATGACTGTCTTTTGCTCAGACTTCCAATGTCTCCTGATTGACATGGCAGTCATCCCCAGGATACATTGCACCTTGGTCATTACAGTGTTGTACGCATGAGAGAAATAAAACCAAGTTCATTGCCCTCTACTTTCTTTTTCTTTATAGTCCTAATTTTGCTACAATAATCCAGGAAGAGGACCTAATGCCTCTAGAACTCTGCTCTCGGCAGCTCTTCATTGTTCATGCAAATAAAATTCTTTTATTGGGTGTCATTAAGTGAGTCAGTGATAAAACAAGGCCTTTTACAACCAGCACAAATAAAGAAATCTGTTTGACTCTGTCTTACCACAGGGCTAAATCCTGACATCCCTGGCTATATGGAATTATGAACTGAGTTAGCCCTTTGTTCTTACATTACCCAGTAGGGCCTATGGTGTCAGCTATTTCTCTTGCACAGCTAAACTCAAACACCAGTAAATCAGGCTATTATCCTCCACCCTCCAGTCCCTGGTTTTCACACTTGCATGAATGAATGACTCAAAGTCCCCTGGAGACAGTATGAGTCACAGATTCGCTAACTGTCCAGATGGCAGTCACAGTATGAGCTTTTGTAATGCAACTAAAATAGTTATAGAGAAGACTGGGATCAAAACCAGGCTCAAAATGGTTAACTGTAGCAATAGACTATGTTCCACTCCCATCAGAAAGGACTGCCTTAGAAGCTTGCTTAGCAGAACGCCAATGAAGACCTCAAGAATGGAGACTGGTACTCGACTACATACTAGGTGATATCTCAGACTATCTGATATTTCATACAAACTTGTGTGTATGTATATTGTGGATTTTGGGGGTGGGTATTGGAGTCTGGGGAATACTAGGGACAGGGGAATGGATATGGGGGGCTGGGGCTGTGTATTGAGGGCAGGGGAGAACTACCAGCAGGCTACATAGCAGACATACAGACCAGCTACAAGTACCTTGGCATCCCACAGTCACATGGGAACCACGATGAGGAGGCAAGGAAGACAGCAACATCCAAGTACCACCAAAGGATAAGACAGATCCTGAAGAGCCAGCTCAATGGGAAGAACAAGATCCACACCATCAACAGGTATGCCCTGCCAGTCATCAGATACTCTGCCAGTACAGTGAGCTGGCCAAAGGAGGACATGGAGGCTGCCGATGTGAAGACCCGGAAGCTCCTCACAATGTACGGAGGTTTCCACCCCAAATCCAACTCCCAGAGACTGTACACCAGCTGGAAAGAAGGTGGGCAGGGCTTGGTGAGTATCAAAGCCACTGTCCTGGATGAGACCCAGAGCATCCAGGAGTACATCAGTAAGATGGCACCCAAAGATGAGCTGCTGAGAGAATGCCTGAGGCAGCAGCAGACATGGGAGGAAGATCAAGCAGAAGTGCCATGGCGAGACAAGACCCTGCATGGGATGTACCATCGACAGATAGCTGAGGTGGCTGACACTGGGAAATCCTACCAGTGGCTGGAAAGGGCTGGACTAAAAGACAGCACTGAGGCACTGATCATAGCAGCACAAGAACAGGCACTGAGCACCAGATCCATTGAAACAGGGGTCTACCACACTAGACAGGACCCAAGGTGCAGACTGTGCAGAGAGGCCTCAGAGACAGTCCAACACATAGTGGCAGGATGCAAGATGCAGGCAGGAACAGCATACACTGAATGGCACAACCAAGTAGCTGGCATTGTGTACAGGAACATCTGCACAGTGTATGGGCTAGACCCTCCCAAGACCAGATGGGAGATTCCACAGAAGGTCGTGGAGAATAACAGGGCTAAGATTCTGTGGGACTTCCAGATCCAGACGGACAGGCAGGTACTGGCCAATCAACCAGACATCGTGGTAATAGACAAGGACCAGAAGACAGCGGTGGTGATAGATGTAGCAGTGCCAAGTGACAGCAACATCAGGAAGAAGGAGTAAGAGAAGCTGGAGAAGTACCAGGGCCTGAAAGAGGAACTAGAGCGAATGTGGAAAGTGAAGGCCAAAGTGGTCCCAGTGGTGGTAGGAGCACTCGGGGCTGTGACTGCCACAGAGAAAATGAGAGGAGATATTGAGAAATATTTCTGGCTTTTCAGTCTGCAAATACAGGCTAGTCAGTCCTACTGTTGGGCCACCAGTGTGTGCCATCATTTCAACCAGCATTACACTGAGAATGGTTCTGAATGGAGCAAAGAAACAGTTGTTATAAAGCCATCAACTAATCTGCAAGACAGTTCTTGGTGTTGCTACCACTGGTGAAGCTGTCATCCTGCTGGCAATGGTGGGACATTTTTAGAAAAAAGAGTAGTGAAGACACAGTCAAAGAGATCTGAGTGAGTGTTTAGGGGACACAAGCCAGTTAAATGAGCTGGCAGCCATCTACAGAATGAGCAAGAAATAAATTTGATCCAAACTTGAAAAGAAAGTTGAAGTTCAGGGACCTTCCTAATGTATAATTATCTAATTACCTAGTGCAGGTGCATGTAATAGAACTCGTGAATCATGGCTGCAAAAGCAAAATCCTTTACGTGCTCTATTGACTAGATGAGTCAACAGGAAGAGCCAATAAACATTGAATATGTCTGGCATTAAATTACGTAGGCAGTAGTTCTCAACCATTGTTGCAGGACACAGTACTGTTTCACTACACGGCTGTAAGCTTGTTGTGGAGAGCTCAGAAATAGCTGGACTTGGCCTAGGACGGGGGGCTGGTGTCTCCTGTAGGGTTGCTATATGCCATTTCATAATACATTTGAAAAACAAGCAAAGAAAAAAAACAAAGATGACAATGAGGATAAGATGATTGAGACCTGCAGCTAAGAGGGGATATCTTTTTAAGTCCAGTATGCATTACACAGGCACATTTTTTTTTTTTGGTGGGCTGTCAGTGCTGTGAGCAAAACAGCTTTTGTATGGGTTCACTTGCATGCACAGGAATCATAAAATCAAAGGTGCCAAACCTGAGTGGTGCTTTGTCTTTGCATGCCAGATTCACTCAAATTTGGCCTGGCCACACCTCTATCATGAAGGAGGAGCAACAGCCTCAAATCCGAATGGTGCTGGACAAGAGCCACGTGGCCTTGCTCTCTAACACTATCCTCCTCTCCCCTGGCTTCCCTACTGAATTGGGCAACATTAGGACTGTGATGCTGGGGTGGAGGGTGCTGCTATGGGTAGTTATTGCCCCCCTTGACTACAACCCAAAATCATGTCCAAGAAGAGTCTAGTATAACACACTCATTTAATTGGAAGGCATATCCTCTCCTGTATGTGAGGCAGCATACTCAACCCCTCTTTGGGTATGGTAGAGGAAAGGCATGCCGTTTCTCTTACTTTCAGCTACCAAGAGCTGATGTAAAAAGTAGCACTGATGGGAACAATGTCCAACTCTTCTAGACTGAAGAGAGAAGGGCTATAATGTGAGACTTTTGAGGGGAAAGGAAGCATAATGTGTGTCTGGAGAACAGAACAGAGGGATCCTAAGCTATGTCTACAACTGGAGCTCTGTCAAGTCAACTTAGCAAGGTTGACTGTAAGTCAACTTAAAGTCATCCTTGTTAAGTTCACTTAGAGAGTCCACATTGAAAACTCCTGTCAACTGCCTGCATTCACACTGACAGGTACTAGGTCTGCCCTTCCTCGTGGTCAGAAATTCTGGGTGGGGGCCTGTAGGCCTATTAGGTCAACTCAAGGGCTTCTTCACATCTACATTGGCTTAAGTCAACTTAATTTGGTTAAGTCGACTTAAGGAAGCAGTTAAGTTGATTTAATAAAAGCCCAGCGTGGCCATGGGGGTGTGAAGGTCAACTTAACTTTCCTTAAGTGGACCTAAGGCTCCAGTGTAGACATACCCTAGAAACTCTGAGGAAGGCTTTGCCGGCATCTTGGCAAAATTAAAAGCTAAAATAAACTGAGATAAATTTACTCCCTTTATTACATAAACTCTTTAAAAAAGAATTACATCATTTTATTTATACTTAAGGGACTAAGGGGTCAATTTGAATTTTTTTCAAAATGACTAGTCTAAAAATATTTCAGTATCTGATAAAGCATCTCTTAAACTGTATAGCCTTATTTTTTTAAAGAAAATTTTAACAAACAACAACAACCACCAACACAAAACAAAATAAGAGAAAGATTTTTTAGCTTCCTTGGTGGTGTTTACAAAGATATTAGCAGCAAGCGAGAAATTGTCTTACCAAGTTTCTGATTCTGCAGACACTGACTTTATAGACTTGGGGTGAAATTCTGGCCCCACTGAAGTCAATGGAAAGAACTCCCACTGACTTCAATAGCACTGAGGTTGCCACTCTGGGTTACAATTTGATCCTGTATAGCAAGCCACTGAGGGCTTCAGTGGAACTTAAGTGGTGGACAAGCCTTGCGTTGGCATGCAACACAGCATTAATTTAAACCATGGGTAATCCCAAAAGTTACTCGTGCATAATTTATGGAGGGATCAGAGTCCAATTGAAAATACAGAGGAAAACAACAAAAACTTGATTACATTATTCTGCCAAGTACACAAATAGCAAACTGAAAAAGAGAAAAATATATTTCTTCGCTAACTTCTTTAGCTATAGTATCTCAAATGTTACTTGGAAGAATTGTTGACTAAAAAGTTTCAGACAGCAATTTAATTTTCAAATTGATGTTTTCTCCTTTAAATGTAATTGTAAGTTGCTCCTTTCACATGCTAAATTTATGCTAAGTTCTATATGTTGTACTTAGTTTAAGCTAAAGCTAAGTGACACTGACTTAACTTTCAGCACTTAACTTTTAGACCTATGAGGAGAATGTAAACCTTCAATTGTCATCCTCTATCTCAAAATCAGAAGTTAAATACTGACAAATTATGACCAGTTCCACAATAAAATGAAACACTCATTCTTCCCCATTCACACAGCTTCTGAAAGCAAACATTTGGGTACTACCAAATGATATGGAGACAGAATTGCTTCAAATAAATTTGGAGCCTAGCAAAATGAATGCTGAAGAGGACTATCCAGCTACAGCAGTGTTTCCCAACCAGGGTGCCATGGCACACAGGTGTGCCACAGGCCTGAGCAGATGGGCCACAACATTTTTTGAAAAGCTGCTTAAAGACCTCTGGATTGGTTCACTGGCTCATGAATATTCATGAGTTCATTTGGAAACTATACGGTGGTGTGCCTCAAATTAATTAAAGGTAGCAAGGTATGCCACGGCAGAGAAAATGTTGGGAACCACAGAGCTACGGTATGTTATCTTCTATTCCTTTCTCTTCACCGTCTCTCTTCTGCTCCAAACTCAGATGCCATATGTCAGCTTTAGGAAATTAGCAAGCCTCAGGTGCACCATGGTAGCATATTGGATGCTCTCTCCTATTGGCATAATAAAACCACCTCTGTGAGAGGTGGTACTTACATGCACAGGAGAAAATCTTCCACTGACATAGTGCTGTTCACATTAGCACTTCAGTTGGTGTAACTTATGTTGCTTGGGCTCGCTTATTGAGACCCCCACGGGATATGTAGTAAAGCCCATGTAACATGAATAGTTTGTTTGTGGATGAGTGAAAGAGTGAATGAAGGCTTCCTGTAAATAGGAAGGTAAAAGGCATCTGACATGCTCAACCATAGATGTACTAAAGGTAAAGCATCTTGATTCACCAAGGAATTCAAACTAGTCTCATCACAGAGCTCAGTCAGCACAAATCATCTCATGATCTACACATGAAACATAAGCAGTAAAAATCTCACTTGTAGTGGTGGGCTCATGGCCTGGAGGCTTATTGCAGCTGCAGGTCTGGCAGCATTATATGGTAAATTAATGCCACAGATTCTTGACAACCCTGAACAGAGATCTCTGTGGTGTGCAGAAAGTGAAGTGAATGGATGAGTATAATGTAATATTTTTAAACTATAAGCTCTCAGTAAAACTCAGAGGTTGACTGGAAGATGCAGGTAGCTTAGGTGTTATTTTTCAAGCAGCCTTTAAAATGATTGGTGGTTAAACTGTTGTCTCTCCTGATAAAATCTGCAGAATGGGTTAGGGAACTCCCTGAGGTAGCCCTCATAGGATTCCCAGAAAATCAGCCCAGACAAGTGGGAGGCGCATTTATTCCCACTTAGGAATCATGGGGAAGGGAGTTGCTATGAAGAACAGAACTATCTCTGTATTGGGATGAACGGGCGGGGCAGTTGTGGAAGGGGCTTTCTAGCACATTTTGTGCCATTTAACGCAATGGGCCTAATTTCCTGTCATTGTCGGTGGCTTTGCATTGGGGAAAAAACCTCTAGATTTCAAAAGAATTGCTCCTGATTTACACTGGTGTGATAGAGTCAGGTCAAAAACTACAAGGGATACAGGATCAGGCCTTCAAACCTTAATCTTTAACTTCAGTGGTTTTGCTAGACACGTGGCCTGTAAAGGACCTTCAGTTCTGTAGCATTACAAGTAAGTCACAAACACAAACTTTAGCACTTACCTCAAAAGACACAATGAGAAGTTTAACATTAAAAGAAATTGGCATTTTTAGCCTCTGTTTAATACCTTTGTAAGGCAGGCTTAGAAGCTGTGCCTAACAGCTTCTGAAGGGGGGCTTCTATTGTGCATGGGTTTTGTATTAGCATGAACACAAAAAGTCACAATTAGGTATTATCATACTGGGTACAGGGCATAGGGGGTAATGATATTTGGGGTTAGTCTGCTCACAAATGTATCAATAGCTGTAATCCTACTAAGGGGAGGTATGAAATACTGTCTTTTTGTGACTTGCTATTCTATGCTTGTGCCAAATCTGTTTGGGTTAGTTAAGGGGTAAAAGTTACCCTTAGTTAAAAAGGGATCTGTAAGAGAGGCCACTGGCTATTTCCGCCTGAAAGGGGGGTGGGGGCAGCTGAGGCTGAGTGTGGGGTTGTATCAGCTTCTTTTAGCACAAAATGCCTGAGCTATTCTATCTTCACAGTAAAATGATAGATCTGGTTGGGTCTCTGAGAGGCCTGTTCTTTGTTGTGGAAGTAACTATTAGCTACAATTTAAGGGCTAAGAGCTGAAATCACTGAGCTGAAATTCAGTAGGGGGAGAGAGCCCCCTGTCTCTGAGCTGAAGAAGAATAGTGATGGAGTAACCAGCTGGTAGAGCCAGCAGATGGTGAGAACAGCAAGTGGCAAGCTGAACAGCATGTGTGACTAGTGGGCAGAGCCAGTAGACAGTGGGTGGAGCCAGCAGATGGTAAGAGCTGCAAGCTGGGTGGTGTGAGTGACCAGTGGGTGGAGCCAGTTGACAGCAGGTGGAGCCAAGGAACAATTCTAGATGATGGAGTGAGTGACCAGTAGATGGTGTCAGTAAGACAGCTCGTGTGAAAGACACTCCCTATGTACCCTAGGGTGGTTGGGAGCCTAGTTAGCACTGATGATTCTCCAGATCAGTGCCAGTTTTGCCATTAAGTCTGTATGTTCTGTAATGTGGTGTGGGTTGTTAAGAACTTTGATCTATGCTGATTTTTTTAGCTTAGCGCTGGTCTCTGTTATTTGGCCTTTTGCTTTCTGTTTTACTACTATTAAAAGTTCTGTTTACTACCTCAGTTTTGTGCTTGTGAGTGGGGAAGCCTTACCCCTTTGGGGTACCTAAGAAACAGTGCAGGATTCCCAGAAATCTGGGTGGGGGCTTGTGCTGGTTGGTGGTGCTATGTTATTGGGCAACCTCTAGGTATAGAACCCAGCCCTTGTTCTGCCAGCCTACCCTGGCAGAAGGACTGCACCTTTTTTTATGTATAAAAGATTTGTGCAAAGACCTGAGGGAGAAATGCATGAGCTCTGTTGCTCTGCTTTATTTGCCTCCACCACCCTTGTGCAGAAAATTCTGCTTGCTTTTGAAGACACACGTCTTAAGGATTTGGTGGTGAAGTCAAATATTAGGACATAAAAACAGCACAAAGATATGCCTTAGTCAAAGTCTTAATGGAGGAGTGCCATGCGTCTGATTACATTGTTGCACAAAATACTCATAGCATTGTAAGAATTCTAAGCCTAGAAAGCCTCCCTAGACAGTCAAAAGTGCCTTCTGACACACTGAAGGTTTGATTGCCTAATGTGGTCATTGTCATTTACACAAGTGCAAAGAGAATGTCAGCAATCCAGCCCAGAGCTTCTGGTGCTCACTAGCATCTTTCTTCCCCTCTCATTGCCACTTTTATTTAGGTACCTAACTTTAGGCATGAAAATTAGAAATGTTAGGCCAAGGGGCTTGTTGTTTACACACAGAAATTGCTATGCTGACAAGTGGCTGTCACAGATGCATCAGGACACCACTATATGTGTAAATATCAAAGAAAGAGTTCTATGGCACTTACATTTTGACAAGCTCCAGGGGTAGCCATGTTAGTGTCGTTCAGCAAAACGAACAAGGAGTCCTTTGGCACTTTTAAAGACTAACAAATTTATTTAACACATGAGCTGGGATTTTCTCCCCTGAAAGTGCATGCAATAAATAAATGTCTTGCTCTTTAAAAGTGCCACCGGACTCCCTTGTTTTTCTATGGTACTTTTAAAGACCAAGACATTTATTTATTGCATGAGCCTTTGTGGGAGAAAATACCACTTCATTAGATGCTTCAAAGTGGGATTTCCTCCCACGACAGCTCAAATCCCACTTCGTTAGATGCTTCGAAGTGGGATTTTCTCCCACAAACGCTCATGTGATACATAAATCTGTTAAGTTCCACAGGGCGGCTGTATTAGTCTAGTTCAGCAAAAAAGGCAAGGAGTCCTGTGGCACTTAAAGACTAACAGATTTATTTTTCACATGAGCTTTTGTGGGAGAAAATCCCACTTTGTCAGATGCTTTCTTCTCCCGGGAAAGCTCATGCCATAAATAAACCTGTTAGTCTTTAAGTGCCACACAACTCCTTGTTTGTTTTTTTTTACTGGACTAGACTAACAGGGCTATCCCTTTTGAAATTGACAAACAGTAGCTGCAGCCCAGGATCCTGCTGGTGCAAGCTGTGCCTACACCAGTGGTTCCTCGCCAGTGAGCCATGACACAAAGGTCTGCCACAAAATTTTCTGAAAAACTCCTCAAAGAGCTCTGGCTTGGCTCATAAATTCATTTGGAAGCTACGCTGGCCTGCCTCAGATTCATAAAAGGTAGCAAGGTGCGGCAGGGCAGAAGAAATGTTAGGAACCACTGGCCTCCCCACGTGCCGCCCCCAGCGACCTGCCCGGAAGTGACCCTCCAAGCCCCGCCCCCCCGCGGCTGGATTGCGGGCGCGCGCGCGGGCGGCCGTTGCGCTCGGGCGCGCGCCCGTGGCGAAGCGCGCGGCCGCGCTCAACGGCCGCCACCGCCTCCTGGGCGGGTCCCGCCTCAGGCCCAGCCGCTGCGCGGGGGAGAAAGTAACATGGTGGCCGCTTCCTCCGCCAGCAGCAGCAGCGGCGGGGGGCCGGGCTGTTGCTGAGGCTGCGCCTGGCGGCGGCAGGTGAGTAGCGGGCTCCTGAGGCCGGCCCGGCCCCGGGGACAGGTGAGGCCGCGGCAGGGCGGCTCCCTCCCTCCGCCTTTTGTCTCCCTCGCCCCGCCGCTCGTGAGCCTGTGGGGGGAGAAATCGCCCCTTTTCCTGGCGTCCGAGCTCCCCGCCGCCGTCTTGACGGTCCCCGCCAGCAGCGCCGCCCCCTCCTGCGGCTGTGGCCGTCAGACATTGTCCCCTCCCGCTGCCTCCCTTGGAAATGCCGCCTCCTGCCCTGCTGGGAGAGGGTGTGAAGTGCCAGGGGTGCTGACCCGCCCCCTCATGATCCTGGGGTGTGGGGGCCTCTAACCGCACAGAGCCGGCCAGCAGTAGTCTCCCCAGGACTTGAAATGATCGGGGTGCAGGGGGTGCTGACTAATTTGGTGTAACACTGTTATTAGCAGACGAGTTGGGGGGTGTTGGGAAATTTTGGGGGCGGGGTAGGGAAATCCCTGCTGAGCAGTGCTCTTGACAGGGTGTTAGGAGGCCAAGATGTGCCTTGCTCGCTGGCCGCCTTGGTAATTTCCAAAGGGGAGGCGTGTTAGTCTAGTCCAGAAGGAAAACAAAACAAACAACTCCCCCCAGCACAACCCCCAAGGAGTCTTGTGGCACTTCAAATCAAATCATAGGGCTGGAAGGGACCTCGTGAGATCATCGAGTCCAACCCCCTGGGAATTGAACCCAGGACCGTCTGCATGTTAAGCAGAGGTGTTAGCCACTACGCTATTGAAGACTAGCAGATTTGTTTTTTGCATGAGCTGGGAGAAGATCGCACTTCGTCAGATGCCGTACATTCCCCCATCTTTGAAGCATGTGGCGTAAGCTCTCCCGTTTTCAAAGCATCTGGCAAAGTGGGATTTTCTCCGGTGAAAGCTCGTGTGAAAAATAAATCTGTTAGTCTTTAAGGGCTGGGGAGTG
>VOCP01068195.1:0-10942 GCA_007922195.1 Podocnemis expansa | reverse complement strand
TCCCGCTACCCACCCCCAAAATCCACCCTCAGCACCCAATATTCACTGCCCTGTCCCCAGTACTCCCCCAGCCCCCAAAATCTACTCCTCTGCCATCAATACCCACCCCCAACACGAGCCGGGCTGCCCCAGCACTTATCGGAAGCCACGTGCTATGCCAGGAGACAATCCCTCCTGCGGGCTGCACTTGGAGGCTTCTGCCTCCGAGCACAGCTTGCACATGCGCAGTGGAGCGGGGCATGCCCCCTGCTCTCCCCTGCCTGCTAGAACATGGCGGAATGCCGTTCCAGCACCCACTATTTTAGGGGGTCAGTGTTCGGGCCCCTAAAAATAGAAAATGGAACCGGAATGCTACGTTCCAGGGCCCGCTATTTTTAAACGGTGGTCCCCGGAACACAGCCTTCCGGCTCCATTTTCTATTTTTAGGGAGCTTGGAATGCTTAACCTCGAAAAATAGTGGGCCCCAGAATGGTGTTCTGCCGTGTTCCGGTGAACTTTAACCCCTGGTTATTGTCACAAAAGGGCATTTTCTGAGGTTTAATGACTGTCTTTTGCTCAGACTTCCAATGTCTCCTGATTGACATGGCAGTCATCCCCAGGATACATTGCACCTTGGTCATTACAGTGTTGTACGCATGAGAGAAATAAAACCAAGTTCATTGCCCTCTACTTTCTTTTTCTTTATAGTCCTAATTTTGCTACAATAATCCAGGAAGAGGACCTAATGCCTCTAGAACTCTGCTCTCGGCAGCTCTTCATTGTTCATGCAAATAAAATTCTTTTATTGGGTGTCATTAAGTGAGTCAGTGATAAAACAAGGCCTTTTACAACCAGCACAAATAAAGAAATCTGTTTGACTCTGTCTTACCACAGGGCTAAATCCTGACATCCCTGGCTATATGGAATTATGAACTGAGTTAGCCCTTTGTTCTTACATTACCCAGTAGGGCCTATGGTGTCAGCTATTTCTCTTGCACAGCTAAACTCAAACACCAGTAAATCAGGCTATTATCCTCCACCCTCCAGTCCCTGGTTTTCACACTTGCATGAATGAATGACTCAAAGTCCCCTGGAGACAGTATGAGTCACAGATTCGCTAACTGTCCAGATGGCAGTCACAGTATGAGCTTTTGTAATGCAACTAAAATAGTTATAGAGAAGACTGGGATCAAAACCAGGCTCAAAATGGTTAACTGTAGCAATAGACTATGTTCCACTCCCATCAGAAAGGACTGCCTTAGAAGCTTGCTTAGCAGAACGCCAATGAAGACCTCAAGAATGGAGACTGGTACTCGACTACATACTAGGTGATATCTCAGACTATCTGATATTTCATACAAACTTGTGTGTATGTATATTGTGGATTTTGGGGGTGGGTATTGGAGTCTGGGGAATACTAGGGACAGGGGAATGGATATGGGGGGCTGGGGCTGTGTATTGAGGGCAGGGGAGAACTACCAGCAGGCTACATAGCAGACATACAGACCAGCTACAAGTACCTTGGCATCCCACAGTCACATGGGAACCACGATGAGGAGGCAAGGAAGACAGCAACATCCAAGTACCACCAAAGGATAAGACAGATCCTGAAGAGCCAGCTCAATGGGAAGAACAAGATCCACACCATCAACAGGTATGCCCTGCCAGTCATCAGATACTCTGCCAGTACAGTGAGCTGGCCAAAGGAGGACATGGAGGCTGCCGATGTGAAGACCCGGAAGCTCCTCACAATGTACGGAGGTTTCCACCCCAAATCCAACTCCCAGAGACTGTACACCAGCTGGAAAGAAGGTGGGCAGGGCTTGGTGAGTATCAAAGCCACTGTCCTGGATGAGACCCAGAGCATCCAGGAGTACATCAGTAAGATGGCACCCAAAGATGAGCTGCTGAGAGAATGCCTGAGGCAGCAGCAGACATGGGAGGAAGATCAAGCAGAAGTGCCATGGCGAGACAAGACCCTGCATGGGATGTACCATCGACAGATAGCTGAGGTGGCTGACACTGGGAAATCCTACCAGTGGCTGGAAAGGGCTGGACTAAAAGACAGCACTGAGGCACTGATCATAGCAGCACAAGAACAGGCACTGAGCACCAGATCCATTGAAACAGGGGTCTACCACACTAGACAGGACCCAAGGTGCAGACTGTGCAGAGAGGCCTCAGAGACAGTCCAACACATAGTGGCAGGATGCAAGATGCAGGCAGGAACAGCATACACTGAATGGCACAACCAAGTAGCTGGCATTGTGTACAGGAACATCTGCACAGTGTATGGGCTAGACCCTCCCAAGACCAGATGGGAGATTCCACAGAAGGTCGTGGAGAATAACAGGGCTAAGATTCTGTGGGACTTCCAGATCCAGACGGACAGGCAGGTACTGGCCAATCAACCAGACATCGTGGTAATAGACAAGGACCAGAAGACAGCGGTGGTGATAGATGTAGCAGTGCCAAGTGACAGCAACATCAGGAAGAAGGAGTAAGAGAAGCTGGAGAAGTACCAGGGCCTGAAAGAGGAACTAGAGCGAATGTGGAAAGTGAAGGCCAAAGTGGTCCCAGTGGTGGTAGGAGCACTCGGGGCTGTGACTGCCACAGAGAAAATGAGAGGAGATATTGAGAAATATTTCTGGCTTTTCAGTCTGCAAATACAGGCTAGTCAGTCCTACTGTTGGGCCACCAGTGTGTGCCATCATTTCAACCAGCATTACACTGAGAATGGTTCTGAATGGAGCAAAGAAACAGTTGTTATAAAGCCATCAACTAATCTGCAAGACAGTTCTTGGTGTTGCTACCACTGGTGAAGCTGTCATCCTGCTGGCAATGGTGGGACATTTTTAGAAAAAAGAGTAGTGAAGACACAGTCAAAGAGATCTGAGTGAGTGTTTAGGGGACACAAGCCAGTTAAATGAGCTGGCAGCCATCTACAGAATGAGCAAGAAATAAATTTGATCCAAACTTGAAAAGAAAGTTGAAGTTCAGGGACCTTCCTAATGTATAATTATCTAATTACCTAGTGCAGGTGCATGTAATAGAACTCGTGAATCATGGCTGCAAAAGCAAAATCCTTTACGTGCTCTATTGACTAGATGAGTCAACAGGAAGAGCCAATAAACATTGAATATGTCTGGCATTAAATTACGTAGGCAGTAGTTCTCAACCATTGTTGCAGGACACAGTACTGTTTCACTACACGGCTGTAAGCTTGTTGTGGAGAGCTCAGAAATAGCTGGACTTGGCCTAGGACGGGGGGCTGGTGTCTCCTGTAGGGTTGCTATATGCCATTTCATAATACATTTGAAAAACAAGCAAAGAAAAAAAACAAAGATGACAATGAGGATAAGATGATTGAGACCTGCAGCTAAGAGGGGATATCTTTTTAAGTCCAGTATGCATTACACAGGCACATTTTTTTTTTTTTGGTGGGCTGTCAGTGCTGTGAGCAAAACAGCTTTTGTATGGGTTCACTTGCATGCACAGGAATCATAAAATCAAAGGTGCCAAACCTGAGTGGTGCTTTGTCTTTGCATGCCAGATTCACTCAAATTTGGCCTGGCCACACCTCTATCATGAAGGAGGAGCAACAGCCTCAAATCCGAATGGTGCTGGACAAGAGCCACGTGGCCTTGCTCTCTAACACTATCCTCCTCTCCCCTGGCTTCCCTACTGAATTGGGCAACATTAGGACTGTGATGCTGGGGTGGAGGGTGCTGCTATGGGTAGTTATTGCCCCCCTTGACTACAACCCAAAATCATGTCCAAGAAGAGTCTAGTATAACACACTCATTTAATTGGAAGGCATATCCTCTCCTGTATGTGAGGCAGCATACTCAACCCCTCTTTGGGTATGGTAGAGGAAAGGCATGCCGTTTCTCTTACTTTCAGCTACCAAGAGCTGATGTAAAAAGTAGCACTGATGGGAACAATGTCCAACTCTTCTAGACTGAAGAGAGAAGGGCTATAATGTGAGACTTTTGAGGGGAAAGGAAGCATAATGTGTGTCTGGAGAACAGAACAGAGGGATCCTAAGCTATGTCTACAACTGGAGCTCTGTCAAGTCAACTTAGCAAGGTTGACTGTAAGTCAACTTAAAGTCATCCTTGTTAAGTTCACTTAGAGAGTCCACATTGAAAACTCCTGTCAACTGCCTGCATTCACACTGACAGGTACTAGGTCTGCCCTTCCTCGTGGTCAGAAATTCTGGGTGGGGGCCTGTAGGCCTATTAGGTCAACTCAAGGGCTTCTTCACATCTACATTGGCTTAAGTCAACTTAATTTGGTTAAGTCGACTTAAGGAAGCAGTTAAGTTGATTTAATAAAAGCCCAGCGTGGCCATGGGGGTGTGAAGGTCAACTTAACTTTCCTTAAGTGGACCTAAGGCTCCAGTGTAGACATACCCTAGAAACTCTGAGGAAGGCTTTGCCGGCATCTTGGCAAAATTAAAAGCTAAAATAAACTGAGATAAATTTACTCCCTTTATTACATAAACTCTTTAAAAAAGAATTACATCATTTTATTTATACTTAAGGGACTAAGGGGTCAATTTGAATTTTTTTCAAAATGACTAGTCTAAAAATATTTCAGTATCTGATAAAGCATCTCTTAAACTGTATAGCCTTATTTTTTTAAAGAAAATTTTAACAAACAACAACAACCACCAACACAAAACAAAATAAGAGAAAGATTTTTTAGCTTCCTTGGTGGTGTTTACAAAGATATTAGCAGCAAGCGAGAAATTGTCTTACCAAGTTTCTGATTCTGCAGACACTGACTTTATAGACTTGGGGTGAAATTCTGGCCCCACTGAAGTCAATGGAAAGAACTCCCACTGACTTCAATAGCACTGAGGTTGCCACTCTGGGTTACAATTTGATCCTGTATAGCAAGCCACTGAGGGCTTCAGTGGAACTTAAGTGGTGGACAAGCCTTGCGTTGGCATGCAACACAGCATTAATTTAAACCATGGGTAATCCCAAAAGTTACTCGTGCATAATTTATGGAGGGATCAGAGTCCAATTGAAAATACAGAGGAAAACAACAAAAACTTGATTACATTATTCTGCCAAGTACACAAATAGCAAACTGAAAAAGAGAAAAATATATTTCTTCGCTAACTTCTTTAGCTATAGTATCTCAAATGTTACTTGGAAGAATTGTTGACTAAAAAGTTTCAGACAGCAATTTAATTTTCAAATTGATGTTTTCTCCTTTAAATGTAATTGTAAGTTGCTCCTTTCACATGCTAAATTTATGCTAAGTTCTATATGTTGTACTTAGTTTAAGCTAAAGCTAAGTGACACTGACTTAACTTTCAGCACTTAACTTTTAGACCTATGAGGAGAATGTAAACCTTCAATTGTCATCCTCTATCTCAAAATCAGAAGTTAAATACTGACAAATTATGACCAGTTCCACAATAAAATGAAACACTCATTCTTCCCCATTCACACAGCTTCTGAAAGCAAACATTTGGGTACTACCAAATGATATGGAGACAGAATTGCTTCAAATAAATTTGGAGCCTAGCAAAATGAATGCTGAAGAGGACTATCCAGCTACAGCAGTGTTTCCCAACCAGGGTGCCATGGCACACAGGTGTGCCACAGGCCTGAGCAGATGGGCCACAACATTTTTTGAAAAGCTGCTTAAAGACCTCTGGATTGGTTCACTGGCTCATGAATATTCATGAGTTCATTTGGAAACTATACGGTGGTGTGCCTCAAATTAATTAAAGGTAGCAAGGTATGCCACGGCAGAGAAAATGTTGGGAACCACAGAGCTACGGTATGTTATCTTCTATTCCTTTCTCTTCACCGTCTCTCTTCTGCTCCAAACTCAGATGCCATATGTCAGCTTTAGGAAATTAGCAAGCCTCAGGTGCACCATGGTAGCATATTGGATGCTCTCTCCTATTGGCATAATAAAACCACCTCTGTGAGAGGTGGTACTTACATGCACAGGAGAAAATCTTCCACTGACATAGTGCTGTTCACATTAGCACTTCAGTTGGTGTAACTTATGTTGCTTGGGCTCGCTTATTGAGACCCCCACGGGATATGTAGTAAAGCCCATGTAACATGAATAGTTTGTTTGTGGATGAGTGAAAGAGTGAATGAAGGCTTCCTGTAAATAGGAAGGTAAAAGGCATCTGACATGCTCAACCATAGATGTACTAAAGGTAAAGCATCTTGATTCACCAAGGAATTCAAACTAGTCTCATCACAGAGCTCAGTCAGCACAAATCATCTCATGATCTACACATGAAACATAAGCAGTAAAAATCTCACTTGTAGTGGTGGGCTCATGGCCTGGAGGCTTATTGCAGCTGCAGGTCTGGCAGCATTATATGGTAAATTAATGCCACAGATTCTTGACAACCCTGAACAGAGATCTCTGTGGTGTGCAGAAAGTGAAGTGAATGGATGAGTATAATGTAATATTTTTAAACTATAAGCTCTCAGTAAAACTCAGAGGTTGACTGGAAGATGCAGGTAGCTTAGGTGTTATTTTTCAAGCAGCCTTTAAAATGATTGGTGGTTAAACTGTTGTCTCTCCTGATAAAATCTGCAGAATGGGTTAGGGAACTCCCTGAGGTAGCCCTCATAGGATTCCCAGAAAATCAGCCCAGACAAGTGGGAGGCGCATTTATTCCCACTTAGGAATCATGGGGAAGGGAGTTGCTATGAAGAACAGAACTATCTCTGTATTGGGATGAACGGGCGGGGCAGTTGTGGAAGGGGCTTTCTAGCACATTTTGTGCCATTTAACGCAATGGGCCTAATTTCCTGTCATTGTCGGTGGCTTTGCATTGGGGAAAAAACCTCTAGATTTCAAAAGAATTGCTCCTGATTTACACTGGTGTGATAGAGTCAGGTCAAAAACTACAAGGGATACAGGATCAGGCCTTCAAACCTTAATCTTTAACTTCAGTGGTTTTGCTAGACACGTGGCCTGTAAAGGACCTTCAGTTCTGTAGCATTACAAGTAAGTCACAAACACAAACTTTAGCACTTACCTCAAAAGACACAATGAGAAGTTTAACATTAAAAGAAATTGGCATTTTTAGCCTCTGTTTAATACCTTTGTAAGGCAGGCTTAGAAGCTGTGCCTAACAGCTTCTGAAGGGGGGCTTCTATTGTGCATGGGTTTTGTATTAGCATGAACACAAAAAGTCACAATTAGGTATTATCATACTGGGTACAGGGCATAGGGGGTAATGATATTTGGGGTTAGTCTGCTCACAAATGTATCAATAGCTGTAATCCTACTAAGGGGAGGTATGAAATACTGTCTTTTTGTGACTTGCTATTCTATGCTTGTGCCAAATCTGTTTGGGTTAGTTAAGGGGTAAAAGTTACCCTTAGTTAAAAAGGGATCTGTAAGAGAGGCCACTGGCTATTTCCGCCTGAAAGGGGGGTGGGGGCAGCTGAGGCTGAGTGTGGGGTTGTATCAGCTTCTTTTAGCACAAAATGCCTGAGCTATTCTATCTTCACAGTAAAATGATAGATCTGGTTGGGTCTCTGAGAGGCCTGTTCTTTGTTGTGGAAGTAACTATTAGCTACAATTTAAGGGCTAAGAGCTGAAATCACTGAGCTGAAATTCAGTAGGGGGAGAGAGCCCCCTGTCTCTGAGCTGAAGAAGAATAGTGATGGAGTAACCAGCTGGTAGAGCCAGCAGATGGTGAGAACAGCAAGTGGCAAGCTGAACAGCATGTGTGACTAGTGGGCAGAGCCAGTAGACAGTGGGTGGAGCCAGCAGATGGTAAGAGCTGCAAGCTGGGTGGTGTGAGTGACCAGTGGGTGGAGCCAGTTGACAGCAGGTGGAGCCAAGGAACAATTCTAGATGATGGAGTGAGTGACCAGTAGATGGTGTCAGTAAGACAGCTCGTGTGAAAGACACTCCCTATGTACCCTAGGGTGGTTGGGAGCCTAGTTAGCACTGATGATTCTCCAGATCAGTGCCAGTTTTGCCATTAAGTCTGTATGTTCTGTAATGTGGTGTGGGTTGTTAAGAACTTTGATCTATGCTGATTTTTTTAGCTTAGCGCTGGTCTCTGTTATTTGGCCTTTTGCTTTCTGTTTTACTACTATTAAAAGTTCTGTTTACTACCTCAGTTTTGTGCTTGTGAGTGGGGAAGCCTTACCCCTTTGGGGTACCTAAGAAACAGTGCAGGATTCCCAGAAATCTGGGTGGGGGCTTGTGCTGGTTGGTGGTGCTATGTTATTGGGCAACCTCTAGGTATAGAACCCAGCCCTTGTTCTGCCAGCCTACCCTGGCAGAAGGACTGCACCTTTTTTTATGTATAAAAGATTTGTGCAAAGACCTGAGGGAGAAATGCATGAGCTCTGTTGCTCTGCTTTATTTGCCTCCACCACCCTTGTGCAGAAAATTCTGCTTGCTTTTGAAGACACACGTCTTAAGGATTTGGTGGTGAAGTCAAATATTAGGACATAAAAACAGCACAAAGATATGCCTTAGTCAAAGTCTTAATGGAGGAGTGCCATGCGTCTGATTACATTGTTGCACAAAATACTCATAGCATTGTAAGAATTCTAAGCCTAGAAAGCCTCCCTAGACAGTCAAAAGTGCCTTCTGACACACTGAAGGTTTGATTGCCTAATGTGGTCATTGTCATTTACACAAGTGCAAAGAGAATGTCAGCAATCCAGCCCAGAGCTTCTGGTGCTCACTAGCATCTTTCTTCCCCTCTCATTGCCACTTTTATTTAGGTACCTAACTTTAGGCATGAAAATTAGAAATGTTAGGCCAAGGGGCTTGTTGTTTACACACAGAAATTGCTATGCTGACAAGTGGCTGTCACAGATGCATCAGGACACCACTATATGTGTAAATATCAAAGAAAGAGTTCTATGGCACTTACATTTTGACAAGCTCCAGGGGTAGCCATGTTAGTGTCGTTCAGCAAAACGAACAAGGAGTCCTTTGGCACTTTTAAAGACTAACAAATTTATTTAACACATGAGCTGGGATTTTCTCCCCTGAAAGTGCATGCAATAAATAAATGTCTTGCTCTTTAAAAGTGCCACCGGACTCCCTTGTTTTTCTATGGTACTTTTAAAGACCAAGACATTTATTTATTGCATGAGCCTTTGTGGGAGAAAATACCACTTCATTAGATGCTTCAAAGTGGGATTTCCTCCCACGACAGCTCAAATCCCACTTCGTTAGATGCTTCGAAGTGGGATTTTCTCCCACAAACGCTCATGTGATACATAAATCTGTTAAGTTCCACAGGGCGGCTGTATTAGTCTAGTTCAGCAAAAAAGGCAAGGAGTCCTGTGGCACTTAAAGACTAACAGATTTATTTTTCACATGAGCTTTTGTGGGAGAAAATCCCACTTTGTCAGATGCTTTCTTCTCCCGGGAAAGCTCATGCCATAAATAAACCTGTTAGTCTTTAAGTGCCACACAACTCCTTGTTTGTTTTTTTTTACTGGACTAGACTAACAGGGCTATCCCTTTTGAAATTGACAAACAGTAGCTGCAGCCCAGGATCCTGCTGGTGCAAGCTGTGCCTACACCAGTGGTTCCTCGCCAGTGAGCCATGACACAAAGGTCTGCCACAAAATTTTCTGAAAAACTCCTCAAAGAGCTCTGGCTTGGCTCATAAATTCATTTGGAAGCTACGCTGGCCTGCCTCAGATTCATAAAAGGTAGCAAGGTGCGGCAGGGCAGAAGAAATGTTAGGAACCACTGGCCTCCCCACGTGCCGCCCCCAGCGACCTGCCCGGAAGTGACCCTCCAAGCCCCGCCCCCCCGCGGCTGGATTGCGGGCGCGCGCGCGGGCGGCCGTTGCGCTCGGGCGCGCGCCCGTGGCGAAGCGCGCGGCCGCGCTCAACGGCCGCCACCGCCTCCTGGGCGGGTCCCGCCTCAGGCCCAGCCGCTGCGCGGGGGAGAAAGTAACATGGTGGCCGCTTCCTCCGCCAGCAGCAGCAGCGGCGGGGGGCCGGGCTGTTGCTGAGGCTGCGCCTGGCGGCGGCAGGTGAGTAGCGGGCTCCTGAGGCCGGCCCGGCCCCGGGGACAGGTGAGGCCGCGGCAGGGCGGCTCCCTCCCTCCGCCTTTTGTCTCCCTCGCCCCGCCGCTCGTGAGCCTGTGGGGGGAGAAATCGCCCCTTTTCCTGGCGTCCGAGCTCCCCGCCGCCGTCTTGACGGTCCCCGCCAGCAGCGCCGCCCCCTCCTGCGGCTGTGGCCGTCAGACATTGTCCCCTCCCGCTGCCTCCCTTGGAAATGCCGCCTCCTGCCCTGCTGGGAGAGGGTGTGAAGTGCCAGGGGTGCTGACCCGCCCCCTCATGATCCTGGGGTGTGGGGGCCTCTAACCGCACAGAGCCGGCCAGCAGTAGTCTCCCCAGGACTTGAAATGATCGGGGTGCAGGGGGTGCTGACTAATTTGGTGTAACACTGTTATTAGCAGACGAGTTGGGGGGTGTTGGGAAATTTTGGGGGCGGGGTAGGGAAATCCCTGCTGAGCAGTGCTCTTGACAGGGTGTTAGGAGGCCAAGATGTGCCTTGCTCGCTGGCCGCCTTGGTAATTTCCAAAGGGGAGGCGTGTTAGTCTAGTCCAGAAGGAAAACAAAACAAACAACTCCCCCCAGCACAACCCCCAAGGAGTCTTGTGGCACTTCAAATCAAATCATAGGGCTGGAAGGGACCTCGTGAGATCATCGAGTCCAACCCCCTGGGAATTGAACCCAGGACCGTCTGCATGTTAAGCAGAGGTGTTAGCCACTACGCTATTGAAGACTAGCAGATTTGTTTTTTGCATGAGCTGGGAGAAGATCGCACTTCGTCAGATGCCGTACATTCCCCCATCTTTGAAGCATGTGGCGTAAGCTCTCCCGTTTTCAAAGCATCTGGCAAAGTGGGATTTTCTCCGGTGAAAGCTCGTGTGAAAAATAAATCTGTTAGTCTTTAAGGGCTGGGGAGTG
>VOCP01068192.1:0-18284 GCA_007922195.1 Podocnemis expansa | reverse complement strand
GTCCTGTGGCACTTGAAGACTAGCAGATTTGGTTTTCGCATGAGCTTCCGGGGGAGAAGATCCCATGTCGTCATATGGTGTAAGTTTCCCCCATCTTTGAAGCATCTGACATAAGTTCCTTCATCTTCAAAGCATGTGCCAAAGTGGGATTTTCTCCCACAAAAGCTCATGTGAAAAATAAATCTGTTGATCTTTAAGTGCCACCACAGGACTCCTTGTGGTGTGTGTGTGTGTGGGTTTTTTTGTTTTGTTTTGTTTGTGCCTTGGCAAACACATTGCTGGTGAGAACAGGGCAACCACTGAAAGTGTCTGCAGCGTGTGTGCTGTCTGGTGCTGTGGTGTCTCTTGTAAGTGTTTGAAACAGGGTCCAAAAGTCAAACATTGAACTGGAAGTCTAGATGGTTGCCTGATAAGTCATTCTTACTACCTGTCTTGCTTGCAAGTTTTTGCTTGGAAACAGAGTATCAGCTCTTTTATCCCTTAATGCCATCTGGTGCGCTTTCTGGGAGCCACAGAGTAAACTTTTGTTATTTGCTTAAATGTTATGGCTTACTGTGAAAATCTTATGGATTTAACTGGAAGCCTGTATTGTTTATATGTCTTAAGGGGAGGAGAAGTATCAGCTTTTATATTGAGCTGTCATTGGAGGTTTGACTTTCTTCTAGTACCTTTATACAGTTTTCTTAAAATCTGAAGTAATAAATGTTCTTTAAAGAGCACCATGATGGGATGAAAATTATTTACTGCTTCCTCCTTAATATCTCTCTAGAGTCCTTGCTCACCCCCACCTTTTTGCTGAAAATTTTTTAAGAACAGCATGTTGTCAGCTGCCCAGCACAGTCATGAGCAGTCTCAAAATAACAAACCGGTGTGAGCACATGATGCAAGAAAAGACATGTTTGGCTAGGAAGCTGAAATCAATTTCAAGGGACTTCTGCAGACAGCTGAGAGTTTGTGTGTGTTTGTTAAAATCTGTAAAATAGCTTGATGACAACGTCATCACAAACATGATTGTTAGATATTGTTCTGGACATCTGTTTTTGATTCGTACTGCCTGTTTTATTAACATGCTAGTGAATATGGAAAGTGTAAATGTGTTGTTGTAACTTTCATAACTGTGCACACAGTACAGAACTCCAGCAGAAAGTATTAAACTTTGTTTATAAAATCCAGTGTAATTTTACCTAATAAAATCTGAAAAATGAAATGGGAATGATGTGTGTTACAGGAGGTATATCTTGTATACTAGACTGGGAACTCATTGGCCACAGACAGCAAAGATTTCAGTGATTGCAATGTTCAGGGTGAGATCTTTCAAGTTAATGGACTATGATTGCAGCTGGGACTGTGTAAAGACGTTTGTGTTTGGCTTGTTTAGTTTCTAGACAACTGTCAGGATTTCCCATGTTTATTTTCTTGTTTTTTCAGTGTGTGTGATTTTTTGGGTTTTTTTTTGTATTTATTATAATCTAAAAATGCCTCTACCAGTACTCATCTAAGACTGACGATTAAAAAGACTGTATAAGCTCAAATACAAAATTCTAATGGATAAGTGATATACATTGTCACCCTAGTTTGAAATCTCTGTTTGATTATTTAGAACAACACTGCTATTGTCCTACCTGACCTTGAAGTGGAGAGCTTACTGTGATTGTGCCCACAAATTCGGTTCTTTCCCCTGATCACCTCAAGCCATTAGAACAGGGGTTCTCAGCCCCTTCAATGTTGTGACATGGTTAGCAGTCCTCACAACCCCCTCTCCTCCTCCGGCTAAGGTTCCCCCCCATTGCCTGCAGTTTCAGTGGTAGCTCAAATAGGGATAGCCCCCATGTTGGAAAACTGCTGCTGTGGGTGCTTTTGGTGGCAGTTCTTGAAGGATCAGACCCCACCACTGTAAAAATGCTGCTGCTCCAGAAACGTTCAGCGTCAGCTTTTAAAGAGGCAGCTACTGCCAGAAGAAAAGATATCAAAGGTTTTGTTTCTCCTGTGGGATGAATCTGTGTTGCAACAAAGCAGCTGAGAACTACTGCATTAATAGTGTCTGGCATTTCAGGAGTCCTGTGGCACGTAAAGACTAACAAATGTATTTAGTGCATGAGGTTTTGTGGGAGACGAAGTGGGATTTTCTCCCAGGAAGGCTCATGCAATAAATATATTTGTTAGTCTTTAAGTGCTACAGGGCTCCTTGTTTGTTTGTTTTTGCTGAAGTAGACTAACTTGGCTTCCCCTTTGGATCCTGGCATTTCAGGGTATCTATGCCTGGCCTACTCAGTTGTGTCTGCGTTAAGTCCTCATGTGCTTTGCTCCATCCATATGTATATTCATCTGAATATATACATGCCAATGCTCCTTGTATGGAGTATGTGTGGGTTGGCTTGTTAAGTTGATAGTGTAAACCTCATGTTCTTCCATTGCTGGAGTTAGAGGGCAGTAAGAATGATCTTGCTAATAAAGAGCATTGTAACCAGAAAGGCAGATGGCCTGACTTGGCATTTAAAAGATATGTTAAACCTGCACATGCATTGTGACTTACAGGTTTGTTGTGTAATGTTATTATAATTTCAGTGGCCACCATGAACACAGAGCGACTCTTCCTCCTCACTCAGTACATGTGGGAAATTGCTTAGCAGAGTCTGTGCACTGCTGCAATGTACCAAGTCTTTTCGTGATCGGATAACTGTATGGAGTCAATGCACTGAAATCATGGGAATGGTGATGCTTGTAGCCTGTGAAATCTGGCACCTGTATGTTCAATGGCAGTTCTGACTAGATTGATTGATTATTTTTTTTAAATAAAAACTTACTTCTGCAGCAGCTTTGTTGCCAAAGAGAGAGCATTTACTCCTTTAGATTTGCCATGCCTAAAGATGGCAATCTTTCGTTGCTGGGAACTTCACCCAAGTGTCTTCTAGCTCTGACAAGCTGTGAGCAGCAAGAGATTGTCCCCCGGGGGAGGAAGCAAGAAGTCTTGTGGCACTTAAAGACTAACAGATTTATTTATCACATATTCTTTCTTGGGAGAATATCCCACTTCATCAGACGCTTTGAGGAGGGGGAACTTACAGAATTGGATGAAAATAAATGCAGGGGAGTGCAAGACATGGGATCAGGTCATACTGCAACAGCAAATCAGAGCATTTGTAAGGATTCAGACTCCAAGAAACAGCACACAGAGGGAGGGTGAAGTCAAATTACCTTTTATAATGTGACAAGAATCCGTAGTCACGATTCAGCCCTGTTTTCACACAATTTAATTTGCATATTAGTTCGATTTTGGCTGTTTCTCTGTGAAGTCTTGATGTTGCATTGATTTTTCTTGATGACCAGTGTTAACAAGTCATCAGTGGAGTAATTAGGAAGATGGAAGTATTCAGCAACTGTTTTTTGTTGTTGTTGTGTTGTGATTTCTGGTATCAGTTTTGTGTGCATTTATTCCTCTGCTTAGGGACTGTCCTGTTTGTCCAATGTATAAGGCTTGGGGGCATTTCCGGCACATGATGGCATAAATCATATTAGTGGATGAGCAGGTGAAGGACCCTTTGATGGAGTAGCTGGTTTGATTAGGTCCTATGATGGTGGCTAGCCTAGGGAAGGATATGGAGAAAGATGGGGGGAGGGGGGGATTTTGGAGGGTAAGGGTTTAGGTCAGAGTTTCTCAGAGTGGGAGATGTGCGATGGATCTTTTTAAGGGTGGGGGGGAGGTTCCAAGGATGCTGGGCTCAGTGTGGGGCTGGACATCTCTTTGGATGGGAACCAGGCCGTGGGGCAGCTGCTGGCAGAGTGGGGGGCTGCTGTGTGCAGCCGTTGCAGCTGCTGCTGCTGCCAAGCAAGCTCTCTGCTCTCCACACTGATGCTGGCAGTCACTGTTGCCACCCACCTCCAGCAGCAGTAGTCTCCACTCTCCCCTGCTACTGGCCATGGTCCCTGGCCCAAGCTGCTGCTGCTGCTCCTGGCAGCCTTCCCCCACTGCAACTGGGCACGTCCCTATGCCAGTGGGTCTCAGCCACTGTGTTGGGAAATATTACTGTGTTGCGGAGAGCCGGGGAGATGGCTGGGTTTGCCCGGGGCCGGGGGTGGGCAGGTGTGTCCTATAAGGTCGTGATATATTGCCAAGTGTTGAGAGCCACTGCCCTGTGCTGTAGCTGGTGCTGCTGCCACTTCTTCCCGTGCTGCTGCTGCCGCCTCTGCTCCCTTGCGCCACTGCTCCCGCCTCAGAAGGAGTGGAGGGTGCAAGTGTTGTACAAAAGTCCACAAGGGGCTCCATGTAAAACATTTGGGAACTACTGGTTTGTGGTGGTGTTCTTCCAAGCTCTACTCACATTAGTTTTCAAAATGCAACGTTTCATATCAGTTTTTTATTCGTGCTGCCATTCAGAATATATGTGCACTCACCAGTCTCCTTGACATCTTTACCTCTCTGTGGTGCTTCAGTATGCCTGGCTCACTGGGTTTATCTCCTTATTTGTTGGATGTGGGAAATAGCTGTCTATCCTAAATGCCATCCACTTCTGCCACCACTGTGCAGATCTGTAACTCTCCCCCTCTTTACTTACATGACTAATGAAATGGTCAACAAGGTAAGTTATCACTATGCGTTGAATTGAACACCTTAATGGAATGAACAGGCAGTACCCATGCCTCTTGAACTATTGTTCCAATCCAGGCCCTTTGCAGAGTCTCATGAAGGCATCACTTCATCAAATATATTCGTCTCACTGTGTTGACGCATTCGGTGCAACCATAGCAGCTAGAGACTTTGTTTTCTTAAAAAGGAAAGGTGATATTCTGGAGAACAAAACAGAATCTCATTTAATCTCTTTAAGAATGCCCTGAACTTGAGCTAGATCAACCCTTGATGGAGTTTCTGATTTATATTCCAAATGAGCAGGGGAGTGAACAAAATCTGTCCTGTGGCTAGGTGCTGCATCTTGACTAGCAACCTGGCATATCTGAGACATTAGCAAGATTTTGCTGCTTTGCCTCTCCCCCCCCCCCCCGCCATAGTGAAATTTGAAAAGATTTTCAAAACTTCAGGCTGGGATAATCTTGATCTAGAATAACAAGCTCAATACAGTGGCTAATAGTGTGCAATACTAGCAGCATGAGTAACAGTGCGTTTTCTAAAACTGACCTGAACTTTTTATAAATGACTCGCTTTCACTGCTGTATCTAAAGTGTTCTTCAGCTTGGGGTGGGAGCGAAGGGGGAGAGCTCATGATTTCTTTTAAATTATATAATAAAAAGGAGAAAGTAAGCAAATTTTCAACAATAGTGTGCTACAGGGCTGGCTCAAGGGGGTGTGGGACTGTGAGCCAGCTTTTGTTTTGGTGGTCCCATCCCCCCCGGGGGGGGGGGCGCAACCCAGTCTGCACTCTGGGCCAGTTCGTCCTACCCACAAGGCGGGGAACAGTCAGCTCGGAGGGGAGTGGGCCGGGCTCTGCTCTCCTGCTTCTCCCCTGGGCCAGCTGTTCCACCCTAGGGGTGGGGAAGGGTGGCCCAGATGTGGGGTGAGAGTGGAGTACACCCCTGGGCTGGCTGTTCCCTGCCCTGGGAGTGGGGCAGGGCCGAGGGGCTGGGCTCTGCTCTCCCTCCGTGCCTCTGGGGCCACCCCCTCACTCCTGAGCCGGCTGTTCCCAGTCCTGGGGGTGGGGTGAGCCAGCAGAGAGCTGGGGTGCTGTATGCCAAAGCTTAGGGGTGCCAGTGTAGTGCTGGCATCCCTAAGTTTTGCCACCCCAAGCCAGTGCTTCACTGGCTTATGGGTAGAGCTGCCCCTGGCGTGCTGTGACACTTTTCTATTTTTTGGGTCTGATTTTGAATGTTAGTGGTTTTTAAGTGAGGTGAAACTTGGGGTATGTAGGGTAAATCAGTCTCCTGAAAGGGGCACTGTAGTCTGGAAAGGTTGAGAACTATTAATCTGAATTCAGGCTTGTCAGTTTTGATTTGAGCTATTCTTTTTAAGATCCCGGCATTTCTTTTAAAACCGTGCTTATTCCTTTTTAATCCCAAAGGTGGCTTGATGTAACACATTTAAGCAAATAAACAGAGACTTCTATCCAGAAGTTTTAAAAACAGTTTAAAGCAGGGGTTGACTTGCAAATTGAGCTGTTTGGCCTTAGCAACAAAAGCTGAGTTCACAATTACAAGGCTGTAACAAAGTGCTAGAAGCTATCTCCCTCCTAAAATCAAACTGTGGTGCATCAGTGAATGAATTTCAGTTTTGTAACAAAGCCTTTGGGTTGCTACGCTTTCTGGCCAAACTGACTACCTGACCATACGACAACTGCATTGCCAGCATTGAAGCCTACAGTTGACAGAAGAGGTCTTCCTTTGGTGGAGGAACACGCATGTCCCTGAACAACAGTTGGTACGCTGGCAGAAGCATTCATCCATTGACATTGCTGTGTCTACGCTGGGGGTTAAGTCGACATAGCTATGTCAGTCAGTGGTGCAGTTTGTCAGTCTAATGCGTAGGCCAAGTCTCAGCGGTGCGTTTATTCCCTGGTCCCACACCTTTCTGTTTAAGGCATTATTTGTGTGGCTGACTTCTGTGAAGTACATCTTCCTGATAGCACTCCCTTTCATTAGCATCCTGTTTCTCTGCTTGGTTTCTTTTGGACCACCTATCCCTCTGAGTGGCAGCTCACAGCTGCAGTGCCTGATGTCATGCAGGGTGGATTCAGCCTCCCTTATTGTTCATTGGCCAGGAAATTAGATACATGCACCTGTGCCAAGTTTCTGGCCAATGAGATTCTCCTCTTCCCTCCCCCCAACTTGTATAACGTGTAACCGGTTTTGTCTACTGTTGGAATAAGTGTAGTAACTTGTAAATCAACAGGTTTTGTGTCTCATGGAGGGATGAGTTGCAAGTATCAACTTGGATCAGCAAATCTGAAACTGAATTTATAGGATGTTTGGTTTTTTAAATGGTGTGGGGGAGGGAAAGGAGAAGAGAAAAGTGTAATAATTTGTAGGCTAACTAGGATTAACGTTTACAAAGTGATGTTTGCCTTTTCCTGATGTGAAAATGCTTGAGAGCAAAGGTATCTTGTGGCTACATGAGAGAATAGACTGTGTCTGTCTGTCTTCATCACACGGGACTACTGCAGAAGCTGGAAAATGCACTGGCATAAAGTGAATAAGAATTTCTGCTGGCAGTGGGTTGAGTAGGGTGGAGAGCATGTGTTTCAGAGCACCTGTAAAATGGCCTCCAAAAATTGCAGGTCAACTAGCCCTTGGTGGAAATGACAGCATCATGACCAAGACTGGGCAGTAAGTAATGCCTGTACCTTTTCCAGCCTTTTGGCATCTTGAATCCCTATTCGAGAAATATACTCAGGAATAGGGTTACCAGACGTCCAGCAAAAGGAGGACATGTCCACCCTTTTTGCTTTCATGTCCTCTGTCCAGCAGGCATTCTAAAAATAGGCGATTTTGTCCAGCTTTTTACTTCTGATGAGTAGAATGTTTCTTTTTTTTTTTTTTTTTTTTTTTTTAAAAGCACCCAACAAAGGGCTCAGACCCATGATCCTGGAGTTTTGAGTCTGCTGTACAGAGGCACACATGGGAAGCAAAGAGCAGCCTGCAGAAAAATCAAGGGGGAATGGAGTGCACAGTTTCCCTGATCCCTAGAGGCTTTTGTAACAGCAGTGTCAATAGCTCAGTTTGTGAAGGAGCAGCTTCTTAATTTCAGGGTCATAGGTTCAAGCCATGAGTTGGGTGTTTTGATTTTTGGTCTGTTGCTCCCTAGAAAAGGGCTAAATTGGAGGGGGAAATTATATAAGTGTGTGTGTGTGCGCGTGCAGTGAACGCTAATAAAATGAAGGAAAAAGTATGCTATGAATAAAATTACTAACAGGGACCAATTAAGTAAAACAAATAAAGGGGCACATATGAACTGGCTAGAAACAATTTAGGACAAATATTTTTAAGTTTTAAAATGGGCTGCTGTGGAAAATGAAAAATGAGAGGCAAGTTAACTGCCTTTTGCTTTTTTAGGTGCTTTTCAAGTTTATATTTGCAAATTTAGTTTTTTGACTTCTTGTAGTCTCATGAACATTAATGAAAGGGTCATGAAAAGCTTTCACTTACTGAACAAATCCAGTTTTCAGTAAAAGTAAACATTTTGGTAACTTTTTTATTTTACAATAATTTAAAAAACACATGACTTTGTGTAGGTTTAACACTGCATTCATTAATCATTACCCATCGTCCATGACATAATACGGTAATGACAGTTATGTTAATACTACATTTTCTCCATGCGTCCTCCGACGTCCTCCTTTTTGTTCTTCCCTGTCCTCCTTTCCGTGCTTTGATATCTGGTAACCCTAGTCAGGATGACCTGGGTGGAAAATGTAAAGCTTTTGGTGTTCAGAAGAATTCGAGATGGCAGAAGGCTTAGGTTATTTTGTTAGAGATAATGTGGGAACGTGGATGTACTTGAATAAACCTCATGTGTACTGGATTTAAGAAGGCACAAACTGTCTCTTAAGGACTCCTGAAAGTATGTTGTAGTGAAATGTTGTGTTCTGCCAATAGAAATCCTTTCAAGGATGTTGATAGCCAGAGAGGAAGAATAAGCACAGAATGCACAGTGGCATTTTTTGTGTATCTTAATCTGTGGAGGGGATGAAATTATCATTGAAAGCCTTGTAATAAAATGTGGCTTTTAAGAGTCAGAAGGGGGAAATGGAAATTACCGACATGAAAGGTGTTGCCCCCAGGAAACAATTTAAAAAACTTAACACTTCATCTTTGCCTACAGCAAGCCACCTCTGTAATGTAACAATAGTTTTGTAGTTTAAAAAGCATAGCAAAAGAATTGAAAATTTAAGAACAGTAATAAATTTGTAGATTACCAAAGTCTTTGCCTACCAAAAGGCAAACTCCTTTACTGTTTAATGTGTTCGCTTAACTTGTGTTCTATGTATGGAGGAACTGGATGACTGTTTCAGTTGTACAGTATCTGGGTGAGAATTTTTTTTTTTTTTTAAACAAGTGCATGCCTAAAAATAGGCTTTTCAAATAAGTAACCAGATTTTTAGAAGTGCTTAATGTGCAGAAACTCCCTACTGACCTCAGTGGGAGCTTCCTTCCCCCCAGCTCTGCAGAAAATTTTAGGTACCTAACTTTGAAATGTGGCAAGTGTAAGTGTAGTCCAGCCCTTAAAAATAGTGTCTGGTTGTTGAAGTAAGCCAAATGTAGTGCACAGTGAACTCCAAGAACTATTAGATTTACCATACATCTTAACTGTAAGAGATGTGTTTTCTTTAATGTTTTTGAGGAAACGCAAGTCCTGGACTGCACTGTCATTTGAGGCGCTCATTGTTTTCACATCCTTTAACTTCCACATTAAACCATCTTTTTGTAAGAGAACTTAAAGCTTATAGAGGATGTATTTTGGGGTTATGATGAGTCACTGGCTTGTCACTACATTCCTTCCAGTTTTCATTAAAAAAATGAACAAACAAACCAGAAACTCTTCCATGTAAGAATACTTTGTCATGTGTATTCTCAGAAGAAGAAGAAGCAAGGAATCCTGTGGCACTTAGAGACTAACAAATGTATTTATTGCATGAGCTTTCATGGGAGAAAATCCCACGTCATCGGACACTATGAAGAAGTGGGATTTTCTCTTACGAAAGCTCGTGCGATAAATAAATTTGTTAGTCTTTAAGTGCCACGGGACTCCTTGCTTCTTTTGCTGGAATAGACTAACATTGCTGCCCCTTTGGAACATGTATTCTCAGAGTTTGTTGTCTTCCTCTGGTGCTCCATGAGATGTGTGATATTGCCACAGTTCTTGGTGGCCTCAAGCAGTAATATTGTTTGTAAAGCCTCCTCCCCGAATTGCCTAACAAAAGTGATCAGAGATATTGTGAAGTCTACATGCAAGTCACTTGGGCCCTTCAAGTTGTTTTTCTGATGGCTAAATAAACTGATGCGCTCATCTCTGAGGAGAACAAGCGAGGAGCCCTGTGGCACTTAAAGACTAACACTTATTTATTGCATGAGCTTTCATGGGAGAAAAATCCCACTTTGTCAGATGCTTTGAAGATAGGGGAACTTGTAGAAGGGGAGGACAGTAAATGCAGGAAAGTGTAAGTCATGGGATCAGGTCACACTCTACTAGCAGATCAAAGCAGTTAAGATTCAGACAGTGGAAAATAGCAGATACAGGAGGGTGAGGTCGAGTCACCTGTTGTAATAGGAAAAGAATGATAGTGAGGATTCAATCCTGCTTTCTGCACAGCCAAATTTGCATATCAATGCCAATTCTGCACAGTTTCTCTTTGAAGTCTTGATGTGTTGCCCATTTGCTTGAGCACAGCTGTTACCAAATCATCAACAGAGTAATGAAGAAGATTGAAGTGCTCAGCTGCTGGTGGAGCAGGTTTCTGATCTGTTCTAGATCTGCTATTTTATTCCTTGTAGAAGGCCAGGCCTCTGCTAAAAATGTTCTAATACAGACATTTCCTGAGGTTTTCACAGTGCTTGTATAGTCATGCTAAAGGTTATCAAAGCCGTGTTTTCACTAGGGGAAGAAAAGTGTATTTAAAATGTTGAACTTAACCCATTTTACATACTAGTGATGATGCATGGTTGTTCCAGAGGTTTATCTCGACAGTTAATATAGGTTAAAACTACAACTGTCTTGTGTTTCACTATGGTGCAACATGGGTTGGTTAATAAAGTTCAGAAGAGCAATGTTTGACAACTGTTTTCCACCATTTTTGTGGTCACCACAGCTGTAATACAGTTTCCATGTCCAATGTGTGCAGCACGGGTTTTGTTGGGGTTTGTTTTAAACATTGTTAGAGACTCCCTCCTTCTGGGGCTTCATCAGAAAGCAAGCCAGAACCTTTAGAACAAACCACCACAATGGAAGATGCAATCATTAAAGCCTATTATCTTCAGGCAGAGTAGTCATCTCCTGTATTGTTAACTCAAGATCATTTTTCACAGACAAGGTCTCATTGGCTATTTTGTTGTAGTAAATATTCAGGTCCCGGGGAAGGCCAAGGCGTAAGTTCACACCAATATCTAACCCTGCACCCTGCTACATTTTCCGAAGGGCAGAAGCTGGATTCGAATTCCGTGCACTAACTTTTGTTGGAGGGACTTTTCTGAGAATTAGGTGCCTATTTATGCCTTCAAAAATTTTTCCTTTTTTTTCCCTTCCCCATCGAAAAAGCTATTAACACTCCCTCTTTATTCTACATAAACTTGACAATAGCTAAATTAGAATGCTAATATCAAAAGGACTATATTTGAACTTCTTATGGTGCCTGCTTTTAACACATTTTTCTTGGAAGCCAGAATACATATAAGCCCATTTATTTAAATAGGAGGTGACTTTGGTCTTGGATCGCCCATGCTCAGAACTCTCAAAATATGCCCATAGTTGAAGTCTAGAACTGAAGGTGTAACACGTGGACTTCAGGTTTTATTGTATGACTTTAATATACCAGGATGGCTCATCTTTTGAGCAGGGTTACATATTTGTCTGTAAATGTATTTGTTTGAATTGTATTGATTGATTTTTTCATAGTCAGATGTATGCTACAGACCTCTGCTAGCATAGCTATGTCAGTCAGGGCTGTGATGAAGTGTGAATTGTAATGGACATAGCTGTGCTGATAAAACCTCCTAGTGTAGCTGCAGTTACCCTAGCAAAAACTGTGCTTTTGCTTCTGTAACTTGTTTTGCGTGGTGGTGGGGATGTCTTGCAATAAGCCGCATCGTCAGAAACAGGTTTGCCACTACAAAGGTACAGCCATGCTGAGAGTTCTTTGCTGGTGTAATACATCACCCAAGTAGTCCTACTGTAGACCTGGTTTCAGTGTTTGTTCTAGATTATTAAAAAAGAGTTATAAAAACAAAGCATTTTCCACTTGGTGTACTCATTGTATTTTATCAGATGGGCACTAGCAGTGTTACTGAGGCAATGTAGCCCGCCCATGTGAAAACATTAACTTTAGCAATGTGCTTTGAGTGTTTAGATGACTGTAGCTATTTAGTTCGTCTATTGTACTGCAGCATTAGTCATAAAATACAGCAAAAGTCTATGTAAATAGGTGGGTCTTGACTTTCTTGGCATATTGGTGGTTTTTTGACTCCAGGTTTTTTGAATGAAAGTGAGAAATGAATTCCAGATTTGAGGTTCTCCATTGGGAAGACCCTAGTCCCATCCTTATGGTCATATTTGGCAAGTATTTTCTTGAATGCCCTAGCATCCATCCTTCTGCTTATGGGATAAGCAAGATATGAAGACAGGGATGGCTTCTAGATTGTCCATGACCTAAGCCATGTGTTAGAACCCAAGAGTTTTCTAGGTGTAAAAGGACCTATTTTATGTAACCTGGAAGCATCACTTGTGAACCTGTTGTTAATCTGGGGGTGAATTTCCTATGCTCAAAATGAAAACAGATGTTCTGGGTTCTTTTGTTTTGTTTTTGGCTTCTGTGTGTCTCATGCTCCACAGGTGTATTTCCATTAAATATTAGAAATGAAGGGACCTTCTAGGTTGGAGAGAGCACCAACGGTTGCTCATGTGAGCATCACACCACGAAGAGCTGTTCTGAGGAAATAAATAAAATGACAGGTCATTTCCTTTAATTTACAATGAAGGCTTGTACAATAAATACCACTTGTGTACAAAATACATGGTAAAAACACCTATTCATTTAAAAATGTGTTCAGTAAGAAAGGAGACTATTGCCCTTAATTATTCTGAATCACAATGACCTAAGAAAGTGTACACTAGAGTACTAAAAATAGAAACTTAAAAAGCAGTTTGCTCTTTGTATTGCTGTCGGCTTGGATGGTAAAAGTTAAGTTGACTTCATAGTCAATTTCCCTTTAAGGTCCAGTCATAAGATGTTCAACTTCCAGGTATTCCAGAAAGGTGTATGTATGTGTGGAATAAAAACAAATGTTTTCAGGGTCTGAAGATTTTTAAAAATACTGGTTTTATGTGTGTTACATAACTTGAATTTTGAGTCAGATTATGTTGATAGGTTCATGCTTACTGTTGGAGACATGCTTTTGTTTGTTTTTTTTTTAAGTCTTGGGGTGTACAGCTTATGGGACAACTGCTTTATGTATAGAAGAATATGCAGTTAAACACAGTGCCTGATGTGTTTAATTTTTTTCATGAGACCAGGAACTCTTATTTAAACACTCACTTTTGACTTTGAAAAAGTTATGGGAAGGATGGGAGGATAGGAGTGAGCCAATCAACGTTTATGTATCTTGTTCTATTTAAAGCCATCTGTACTTTTGAACCCGGAAATTCAAGTTGTAACTGAACTTCCTGTTAAATGATGCTTATTTCACTTTTAAGATTCCAACAATGTAGCTAATTTATAGAGTGGATATATTAGTTGTTAAGTAACCTTGTTGTGGAAACAAAGTATGTGCCGCATGAAACTTTTTCTTTACTTGCCATCTGGTGCCTGATAGGGCCCTTTGGCGTGAACAGCAATAGCAAGCTGGAGTACCTCTTACGTGGCTTTTCACTTTAGTAACTGTTCTTTAAAGGCAAAAAGTTACTGAAGCATTTGTTTCTGTATGTGTTTTGTTTTCTTTGTGCGATGGGGTTTCTCTTTAAAAAGCTGGTTCTTGTATACAGTAATGTAAAGCAGTTTAAAAAATTCTAACAGTTTCGTGTAATCTATTACACACATTTGTGTGCACGCCAAGTGGCTGAAAACTAGTGCATCATGAATTCTAGTACTCATTTCTATGATAGTGGAAATGTTATTTGAGAAGTTAAATGTTCAGTCATTCTACAGGAAATGCCTTGATCCGTAAGAACAAAAATTTAGGAGAGAAATAAGATTTGATGCCTGAAATCAAAGAACATAGATGATTTATTTATTTATTTATTTATTTATTTATGAAGTCTCTTCAGGGATCTTGCAAAACTCTGGTGATGGACAGGTTGGAGAGGAGAATGGACTGCTTGGCTGTGGGACATTCTTATTCAGTAAAAAGTTGGATGCTGAAATTTTCATTGCAGCTAGAAATAAACCAAAAAATGAGCTATCTGGTTTGTTGTGGGATGTCAATGGACCCCTTGTGGCTAGCAAAACTGATACTTCCCCGTACAAACGTACATTATCCTTTAACATTTGGGATTGTAGATATGACTCCAGGATAAAATGTCGACAGCTCTTGTCATTTGTAATGCTTCTTATGTTGGTGCTGTTTCCTGTCTTCTTTATATGTACACAGTCAAATTCTTGGCATTATGTGGAATGTTTTTCTTCTGTTTCAGTGACAGGCATTCTTTTAGAAATATCCTAAATTAGGTGCTTTGATTAAAACTTCTTTGACTGTCACTTCTGTTTTTCCAGTAGGAACTTTGATCAGCTCAAAGCTGGTGTGTATGCTATTTTACTGTGACTCCTGTTTAGACTAAAAACTGATGTAAATGGGGGTGGAATGTGGATTTTCCATGTCTTCTGTTCTTGAACCATTATTTCACTTTATCTTCCATTTCTTTCTTGAAAGGGGCCCCTAGTAGCCTGGTGAATTGGTATTTAATTCTGGAGGCTGCCTTCTTGTGGTGCACTTCTTCTGAAGTCTCTGCTGTTATGTTTTGTGAAGAAAGTTTTAGTTTATATTTCAAGGGGCTTTTCTTCACTTGGAAGCTTAAACAGGACATTTTTGAGAAACAGTGGAGTTGTGACAAGATGCAGGAGGTTGCTTATCAAGGTCAGCATCATGCCAGCTAACTCAGTTGTTTAATTCAGTTTTTAAACACAATTAAACTTTCTAGTGGAGCTGAATCTTGTGTGTGAACTTGTGTAGTGACATCACCCTGAAGCCTGGTCTGTAGACTTCATTATTTTAAATTGTTGTAGCTGCATCAGTGCAAACCCTGATGGTAGATGTGCTGCACCAATGTAAACTATGATTGCTCCATTCCAGCTTACCCTGGGGTAAGCTGCTCAAGTACTTTATTTGGGTGGGGGGAAAAAATTTGGGGCATGTCTATCGGAAGACATAGTTTGTGGCAGTCTGCATTGTGACTCTTCCCTGCACTAGCCATCTGTATTCAGAGTCCTCTGAAGAACGACTGGCTCAAGGCATATTAACTATTAATGTGCAGCTGCAGCTGCGTACAGTCACTAGGGCAGTGTTTCCCAACTGGTGTGCCATGGAATTTTTTGAAAAACTACTCGAAGAGGTCTGGATTGGTTATGAGTATTCATGAGTTCATTTGGTGACTATATAGTGGTGTGTCTCACAATAATTAAAGGCAGCAAAGTGTGCCATGGCAGAGAAGAGGTTGGGAACCACTGCATTAGAGAGTGACTCATTAGTGTGGAGTATGTTTCCATCCTAGCTTGCTGCAAACTGAATGTTCATTTTGAAAGAGAGCCTGAAATAAAAACATATGTGAACTTCCATCGATGTCAGTGGGGTATTAACACCGAAGCATAACAAAAATAATTTAAATGTCAACAGTTAACTTTCAATGCTGGTTACAGAATGCCAGGAGAAGGATAATCCATATCTTGAACATACACACAGTCTGCTGCAAGTGGCATCTCCTGTGGGTGAAATGGAAGAGAACTAGATCTCTCCTTAATTCAGTCCTTGTATAAGTGTCTTAGGATCCTTGTTTGTGAGTGTGACATACCTCTGAACCACTGACTGAACCCCTCAGACTCTTGACTTTTTCTTACTTGTTTTATTTTCATTTAAAGCTACTACATTTGACTTTCATCTGATAGAGATTCTAGTAACAGCAAGGGATCTTCATCTTTAAAGGATGCAGATATGTGCATGAGCATCATGCTAATCTTTCAAAATCATCAGTAGAGCAGCAGTGCTTCTCATTAAAGGAGGGGTTCTTAAACTTTGTGTTTGTGGATCATTTTTATAAAGATCCTCTCTTGTGGTCTACTTTCTTCCCAGTGCTTGCAGTAACCATAATGTTTGATTATATGAGTAAGTAATCTATGGATGGCATTGATAAAACACTATTTGTTTAAATAAATTGGGGTGGTCAAACTTGTGTGGCTCTCAAGTTCCATAAGTTGTTTATTAAACCTTTGAGAGCTGCACTGAGGCATATAGATGTATTTTACCTAGTCCAAACTTACTAAGTTTAAAATTCATTGCACACTTTAATTTTATCATAAAAAGAGGACAAATATTGATCCTACTAATTTCAGATTCTAATAGTTACTTAAGGCTATCATGAAAACTAGGCCTAACTGTATAGTCAAAACTTAAGTTCTCCCCACCATCCCTGACAATGCTGGTGCTTCTCCCTGCTGTCCCCAATCCCCTTCCTAACTCCGAGGCCCTAACGCTGGCTCCCCTGGGTCAGGTCCCCCCCCCCCCCCGAGCCTACTTACGTGGCCACTCTGGTGGCTAGGCACAGGCTAGGGCTCGCTCCCCTTGCTTTAAGCCCTGCCCAGGCTGAGCATTCGATATGGCCACGCTAGCAGCTAGGCACAGGCTGGGGCTCCCCCTTAGCATGCTCTGAGTATGCTCAGAGCATGCTCAGGGAGGGAGATTCAAAACTCCTAGGCTGGGGCTGCTTTTCTGTGGCTTTCTTCCATGAGTCGCACTTTTTCATTCAAGAGCCACATGCGGATCCCGAGCTGCAGTTTGTCCACACCTGAAATAAATTGATACACCTTCTTGGCCACATCCTCCTTACCTTTCTCTGGTTGTGTGTCCCCCCCCGGCTGTGAGACTTCACATTTACTGGTACTAAATCTCCACTTACTGCTTGCAGCTATTGCTGCTCCTGGAATCTGTGTGAGTCTCTTTACATCATCTTGCGGCCCCCTACCTCTCCAGTTTTGATGCAATTGTACAATTTGTCTGAATTTATGTATTGCTAAAAGACACAAAGCAGTTGTATAGGGTGCTCAGAATAGTCTTTGGGATAGCTGTGTGCATTTCCTTTTAATTTTTTTTTTTATTTGGGTGGTATGGAAGGTCAGTACAGCCTCTAAAACCATAAGCATGCTGGACATGGCTACAAGTATCAGCATGTGTTGCTTGTTGAAGGCTGACAGATGCTTTGTTACTTTGACAAAAGCAGTTTGCATGGCATTGCTTCTAATCATTCATGGTCTACAGACATCTGTTCAGCACTGCTATAAGAGCATCTATCTCAAAGATGTTAACTGAATCTTAATATGTAGTGGCATGCAGTGCTTATGAGTGATGCAATGATATCTGGGTATTCTAGGAATCTGAGAAACTCTGGCTGAAGATGGTTTTCTCCCAGGACAGCACACTCATTTAATTCAGAATTTTCTTGTTTTCTTATCTTTTATGAATAATGGTTCCTACACTTAACAAAATAAAACCAAGGAGTCCTGTGCCACTTTTAAAGGCTAACAAATTTATTTGTCGCATGAGCTTTCATGGATGTAATCCCACTTTATCAGATGCATGAAATGGAAGCTGTAGCATAACAGGTGATTAAATACAGACAAGGCTAAATCTTGAGGTCAGTTCAGTCTTTTTCTTCAAACCAAGCAAGCTGTTTTGATTTTCCATTGGTGAAATAAGAAAAAAAAAATATTGACTTATTTTCTCGCAGAGGGGATCAATTGTAAATTTGGTAAACTTAAAAGTGGAATTCTTTCTGTAAGTGTATATCTACACTGCATCTGGAAGCAAACCTCCCAATACATGTGTAGATGTTTGTTTAACATTTTAGCTTTTATGCTTAAGCCCATCTACCCCACCACCCCATCCCTAGCTTGAGCTGGAGCTGCAACATGTACACACCTATTTTTAGTGTATTAGCTAGATCTGTGGACTCAGGCTGGGAGACTTACTTCCAGGTGCAGTGTAGACATGCCTTAAAACAGTGGTTTTAAACTTTTTTTCTTGGGACCCAGTTCAAAAAATCATTTGACTGCAAATTAGCCCTGGGTCCAGGGGTAGGCAACCTTTGTTGACTCCCCCACAGCTGATTCCCTCCTCCCTGACTCCTGAGCCATGCAGTGGCCCCGTCTGCTGGAAAAAAAAGTGGCTGCTGCCTGAAAGTGTGGTGGTAGCTGACCCTGCCAGCAGGTTCGAAAATTTGGGGATCTTGGGAGGCAATTACTGCACAAGCCGGGGTACCCTTTAATCTTTTTTAAAATGAGTGTGGGTGTCAGGTGGGTGATGGGGGGGTGTATGTGTGGTGTTTGTCATGGTGTTTCCAATGGGGCGTTGTGAGGTGCTTAACTTTGTGGAGTGGGACAGGTAGGGGGGCAATGAGGACTCTCTACAGTCATAAATCTACTCACTGTAAC
>VOCP01068191.1:0-18288 GCA_007922195.1 Podocnemis expansa | reverse complement strand
GTCCTGTGGCACTTGAAGACTAGCAGATTTGGTTTTCGCATGAGCTTCCGGGGGAGAAGATCCCATGTCGTCATATGGTGTAAGTTTCCCCCATCTTTGAAGCATCTGACATAAGTTCCTTCATCTTCAAAGCATGTGCCAAAGTGGGATTTTCTCCCACAAAAGCTCATGTGAAAAATAAATCTGTTGATCTTTAAGTGCCACCACAGGACTCCTTGTGGTGTGTGTGTGTGTGGGTTTTTTTGTTTTGTTTTGTTTGTGCCTTGGCAAACACATTGCTGGTGAGAACAGGGCAACCACTGAAAGTGTCTGCAGCGTGTGTGCTGTCTGGTGCTGTGGTGTCTCTTGTAAGTGTTTGAAACAGGGTCCAAAAGTCAAACATTGAACTGGAAGTCTAGATGGTTGCCTGATAAGTCATTCTTACTACCTGTCTTGCTTGCAAGTTTTTGCTTGGAAACAGAGTATCAGCTCTTTTATCCCTTAATGCCATCTGGTGCGCTTTCTGGGAGCCACAGAGTAAACTTTTGTTATTTGCTTAAATGTTATGGCTTACTGTGAAAATCTTATGGATTTAACTGGAAGCCTGTATTGTTTATATGTCTTAAGGGGAGGAGAAGTATCAGCTTTTATATTGAGCTGTCATTGGAGGTTTGACTTTCTTCTAGTACCTTTATACAGTTTTCTTAAAATCTGAAGTAATAAATGTTCTTTAAAGAGCACCATGATGGGATGAAAATTATTTACTGCTTCCTCCTTAATATCTCTCTAGAGTCCTTGCTCACCCCCACCTTTTTGCTGAAAATTTTTTAAGAACAGCATGTTGTCAGCTGCCCAGCACAGTCATGAGCAGTCTCAAAATAACAAACCGGTGTGAGCACATGATGCAAGAAAAGACATGTTTGGCTAGGAAGCTGAAATCAATTTCAAGGGACTTCTGCAGACAGCTGAGAGTTTGTGTGTGTTTGTTAAAATCTGTAAAATAGCTTGATGACAACGTCATCACAAACATGATTGTTAGATATTGTTCTGGACATCTGTTTTTGATTCGTACTGCCTGTTTTATTAACATGCTAGTGAATATGGAAAGTGTAAATGTGTTGTTGTAACTTTCATAACTGTGCACACAGTACAGAACTCCAGCAGAAAGTATTAAACTTTGTTTATAAAATCCAGTGTAATTTTACCTAATAAAATCTGAAAAATGAAATGGGAATGATGTGTGTTACAGGAGGTATATCTTGTATACTAGACTGGGAACTCATTGGCCACAGACAGCAAAGATTTCAGTGATTGCAATGTTCAGGGTGAGATCTTTCAAGTTAATGGACTATGATTGCAGCTGGGACTGTGTAAAGACGTTTGTGTTTGGCTTGTTTAGTTTCTAGACAACTGTCAGGATTTCCCATGTTTATTTTCTTGTTTTTTCAGTGTGTGTGATTTTTTGGGTTTTTTTTTGTATTTATTATAATCTAAAAATGCCTCTACCAGTACTCATCTAAGACTGACGATTAAAAAGACTGTATAAGCTCAAATACAAAATTCTAATGGATAAGTGATATACATTGTCACCCTAGTTTGAAATCTCTGTTTGATTATTTAGAACAACACTGCTATTGTCCTACCTGACCTTGAAGTGGAGAGCTTACTGTGATTGTGCCCACAAATTCGGTTCTTTCCCCTGATCACCTCAAGCCATTAGAACAGGGGTTCTCAGCCCCTTCAATGTTGTGACATGGTTAGCAGTCCTCACAACCCCCTCTCCTCCTCCGGCTAAGGTTCCCCCCCATTGCCTGCAGTTTCAGTGGTAGCTCAAATAGGGATAGCCCCCATGTTGGAAAACTGCTGCTGTGGGTGCTTTTGGTGGCAGTTCTTGAAGGATCAGACCCCACCACTGTAAAAATGCTGCTGCTCCAGAAACGTTCAGCGTCAGCTTTTAAAGAGGCAGCTACTGCCAGAAGAAAAGATATCAAAGGTTTTGTTTCTCCTGTGGGATGAATCTGTGTTGCAACAAAGCAGCTGAGAACTACTGCATTAATAGTGTCTGGCATTTCAGGAGTCCTGTGGCACGTAAAGACTAACAAATGTATTTAGTGCATGAGGTTTTGTGGGAGACGAAGTGGGATTTTCTCCCAGGAAGGCTCATGCAATAAATATATTTGTTAGTCTTTAAGTGCTACAGGGCTCCTTGTTTGTTTGTTTTTGCTGAAGTAGACTAACTTGGCTTCCCCTTTGGATCCTGGCATTTCAGGGTATCTATGCCTGGCCTACTCAGTTGTGTCTGCGTTAAGTCCTCATGTGCTTTGCTCCATCCATATGTATATTCATCTGAATATATACATGCCAATGCTCCTTGTATGGAGTATGTGTGGGTTGGCTTGTTAAGTTGATAGTGTAAACCTCATGTTCTTCCATTGCTGGAGTTAGAGGGCAGTAAGAATGATCTTGCTAATAAAGAGCATTGTAACCAGAAAGGCAGATGGCCTGACTTGGCATTTAAAAGATATGTTAAACCTGCACATGCATTGTGACTTACAGGTTTGTTGTGTAATGTTATTATAATTTCAGTGGCCACCATGAACACAGAGCGACTCTTCCTCCTCACTCAGTACATGTGGGAAATTGCTTAGCAGAGTCTGTGCACTGCTGCAATGTACCAAGTCTTTTCGTGATCGGATAACTGTATGGAGTCAATGCACTGAAATCATGGGAATGGTGATGCTTGTAGCCTGTGAAATCTGGCACCTGTATGTTCAATGGCAGTTCTGACTAGATTGATTGATTATTTTTTTTAAATAAAAACTTACTTCTGCAGCAGCTTTGTTGCCAAAGAGAGAGCATTTACTCCTTTAGATTTGCCATGCCTAAAGATGGCAATCTTTCGTTGCTGGGAACTTCACCCAAGTGTCTTCTAGCTCTGACAAGCTGTGAGCAGCAAGAGATTGTCCCCCGGGGGAGGAAGCAAGAAGTCTTGTGGCACTTAAAGACTAACAGATTTATTTATCACATATTCTTTCTTGGGAGAATATCCCACTTCATCAGACGCTTTGAGGAGGGGGAACTTACAGAATTGGATGAAAATAAATGCAGGGGAGTGCAAGACATGGGATCAGGTCATACTGCAACAGCAAATCAGAGCATTTGTAAGGATTCAGACTCCAAGAAACAGCACACAGAGGGAGGGTGAAGTCAAATTACCTTTTATAATGTGACAAGAATCCGTAGTCACGATTCAGCCCTGTTTTCACACAATTTAATTTGCATATTAGTTCGATTTTGGCTGTTTCTCTGTGAAGTCTTGATGTTGCATTGATTTTTCTTGATGACCAGTGTTAACAAGTCATCAGTGGAGTAATTAGGAAGATGGAAGTATTCAGCAACTGTTTTTTGTTGTTGTTGTGTTGTGATTTCTGGTATCAGTTTTGTGTGCATTTATTCCTCTGCTTAGGGACTGTCCTGTTTGTCCAATGTATAAGGCTTGGGGGCATTTCCGGCACATGATGGCATAAATCATATTAGTGGATGAGCAGGTGAAGGACCCTTTGATGGAGTAGCTGGTTTGATTAGGTCCTATGATGGTGGCTAGCCTAGGGAAGGATATGGAGAAAGATGGGGGGAGGGGGGGATTTTGGAGGGTAAGGGTTTAGGTCAGAGTTTCTCAGAGTGGGAGATGTGCGATGGATCTTTTTAAGGGTGGGGGGGGAGGTTCCAAGGATGCTGGGCTCAGTGTGGGGCTGGACATCTCTTTGGATGGGAACCAGGCCGTGGGGCAGCTGCTGGCAGAGTGGGGGGGCTGCTGTGTGCAGCCGTTGCAGCTGCTGCTGCTGCCAAGCAAGCTCTCTGCTCTCCACACTGATGCTGGCAGTCACTGTTGCCACCCACCTCCAGCAGCAGTAGTCTCCACTCTCCCCTGCTACTGGCCATGGTCCCTGGCCCAAGCTGCTGCTGCTGCTCCTGGCAGCCTTCCCCCACTGCAACTGGGCACGTCCCTATGCCAGTGGGTCTCAGCCACTGTGTTGGGAAATATTACTGTGTTGCGGAGAGCCGGGGAGATGGCTGGGTTTGCCCGGGGCCGGGGGTGGGCAGGTGTGTCCTATAAGGTCGTGATATATTGCCAAGTGTTGAGAGCCACTGCCCTGTGCTGTAGCTGGTGCTGCTGCCACTTCTTCCCGTGCTGCTGCTGCCGCCTCTGCTCCCTTGCGCCACTGCTCCCGCCTCAGAAGGAGTGGAGGGTGCAAGTGTTGTACAAAAGTCCACAAGGGGCTCCATGTAAAACATTTGGGAACTACTGGTTTGTGGTGGTGTTCTTCCAAGCTCTACTCACATTAGTTTTCAAAATGCAACGTTTCATATCAGTTTTTTATTCGTGCTGCCATTCAGAATATATGTGCACTCACCAGTCTCCTTGACATCTTTACCTCTCTGTGGTGCTTCAGTATGCCTGGCTCACTGGGTTTATCTCCTTATTTGTTGGATGTGGGAAATAGCTGTCTATCCTAAATGCCATCCACTTCTGCCACCACTGTGCAGATCTGTAACTCTCCCCCTCTTTACTTACATGACTAATGAAATGGTCAACAAGGTAAGTTATCACTATGCGTTGAATTGAACACCTTAATGGAATGAACAGGCAGTACCCATGCCTCTTGAACTATTGTTCCAATCCAGGCCCTTTGCAGAGTCTCATGAAGGCATCACTTCATCAAATATATTCGTCTCACTGTGTTGACGCATTCGGTGCAACCATAGCAGCTAGAGACTTTGTTTTCTTAAAAAGGAAAGGTGATATTCTGGAGAACAAAACAGAATCTCATTTAATCTCTTTAAGAATGCCCTGAACTTGAGCTAGATCAACCCTTGATGGAGTTTCTGATTTATATTCCAAATGAGCAGGGGAGTGAACAAAATCTGTCCTGTGGCTAGGTGCTGCATCTTGACTAGCAACCTGGCATATCTGAGACATTAGCAAGATTTTGCTGCTTTGCCTCTCCCCCCCCCCCCCGCCATAGTGAAATTTGAAAAGATTTTCAAAACTTCAGGCTGGGATAATCTTGATCTAGAATAACAAGCTCAATACAGTGGCTAATAGTGTGCAATACTAGCAGCATGAGTAACAGTGCGTTTTCTAAAACTGACCTGAACTTTTTATAAATGACTCGCTTTCACTGCTGTATCTAAAGTGTTCTTCAGCTTGGGGTGGGAGCGAAGGGGGAGAGCTCATGATTTCTTTTAAATTATATAATAAAAAGGAGAAAGTAAGCAAATTTTCAACAATAGTGTGCTACAGGGCTGGCTCAAGGGGGTGTGGGACTGTGAGCCAGCTTTTGTTTTGGTGGTCCCATCCCCCCCGGGGGGGGGGGCGCAACCCAGTCTGCACTCTGGGCCAGTTCGTCCTACCCACAAGGCGGGGAACAGTCAGCTCGGAGGGGAGTGGGCCGGGCTCTGCTCTCCTGCTTCTCCCCTGGGCCAGCTGTTCCACCCTAGGGGTGGGGAAGGGTGGCCCAGATGTGGGGTGAGAGTGGAGTACACCCCTGGGCTGGCTGTTCCCTGCCCTGGGAGTGGGGCAGGGCCGAGGGGCTGGGCTCTGCTCTCCCTCCGTGCCTCTGGGGCCACCCCCTCACTCCTGAGCCGGCTGTTCCCAGTCCTGGGGGTGGGGTGAGCCAGCAGAGAGCTGGGGTGCTGTATGCCAAAGCTTAGGGGTGCCAGTGTAGTGCTGGCATCCCTAAGTTTTGCCACCCCAAGCCAGTGCTTCACTGGCTTATGGGTAGAGCTGCCCCTGGCGTGCTGTGACACTTTTCTATTTTTTGGGTCTGATTTTGAATGTTAGTGGTTTTTAAGTGAGGTGAAACTTGGGGTATGTAGGGTAAATCAGTCTCCTGAAAGGGGCACTGTAGTCTGGAAAGGTTGAGAACTATTAATCTGAATTCAGGCTTGTCAGTTTTGATTTGAGCTATTCTTTTTAAGATCCCGGCATTTCTTTTAAAACCGTGCTTATTCCTTTTTAATCCCAAAGGTGGCTTGATGTAACACATTTAAGCAAATAAACAGAGACTTCTATCCAGAAGTTTTAAAAACAGTTTAAAGCAGGGGTTGACTTGCAAATTGAGCTGTTTGGCCTTAGCAACAAAAGCTGAGTTCACAATTACAAGGCTGTAACAAAGTGCTAGAAGCTATCTCCCTCCTAAAATCAAACTGTGGTGCATCAGTGAATGAATTTCAGTTTTGTAACAAAGCCTTTGGGTTGCTACGCTTTCTGGCCAAACTGACTACCTGACCATACGACAACTGCATTGCCAGCATTGAAGCCTACAGTTGACAGAAGAGGTCTTCCTTTGGTGGAGGAACACGCATGTCCCTGAACAACAGTTGGTACGCTGGCAGAAGCATTCATCCATTGACATTGCTGTGTCTACGCTGGGGGTTAAGTCGACATAGCTATGTCAGTCAGTGGTGCAGTTTGTCAGTCTAATGCGTAGGCCAAGTCTCAGCGGTGCGTTTATTCCCTGGTCCCACACCTTTCTGTTTAAGGCATTATTTGTGTGGCTGACTTCTGTGAAGTACATCTTCCTGATAGCACTCCCTTTCATTAGCATCCTGTTTCTCTGCTTGGTTTCTTTTGGACCACCTATCCCTCTGAGTGGCAGCTCACAGCTGCAGTGCCTGATGTCATGCAGGGTGGATTCAGCCTCCCTTATTGTTCATTGGCCAGGAAATTAGATACATGCACCTGTGCCAAGTTTCTGGCCAATGAGATTCTCCTCTTCCCTCCCCCCAACTTGTATAACGTGTAACCGGTTTTGTCTACTGTTGGAATAAGTGTAGTAACTTGTAAATCAACAGGTTTTGTGTCTCATGGAGGGATGAGTTGCAAGTATCAACTTGGATCAGCAAATCTGAAACTGAATTTATAGGATGTTTGGTTTTTTAAATGGTGTGGGGGAGGGAAAGGAGAAGAGAAAAGTGTAATAATTTGTAGGCTAACTAGGATTAACGTTTACAAAGTGATGTTTGCCTTTTCCTGATGTGAAAATGCTTGAGAGCAAAGGTATCTTGTGGCTACATGAGAGAATAGACTGTGTCTGTCTGTCTTCATCACACGGGACTACTGCAGAAGCTGGAAAATGCACTGGCATAAAGTGAATAAGAATTTCTGCTGGCAGTGGGTTGAGTAGGGTGGAGAGCATGTGTTTCAGAGCACCTGTAAAATGGCCTCCAAAAATTGCAGGTCAACTAGCCCTTGGTGGAAATGACAGCATCATGACCAAGACTGGGCAGTAAGTAATGCCTGTACCTTTTCCAGCCTTTTGGCATCTTGAATCCCTATTCGAGAAATATACTCAGGAATAGGGTTACCAGACGTCCAGCAAAAGGAGGACATGTCCACCCTTTTTGCTTTCATGTCCTCTGTCCAGCAGGCATTCTAAAAATAGGCGATTTTGTCCAGCTTTTTACTTCTGATGAGTAGAATGTTTCTTTTTTTTTTTTTTTTTTTTTTTTTAAAAGCACCCAACAAAGGGCTCAGACCCATGATCCTGGAGTTTTGAGTCTGCTGTACAGAGGCACACATGGGAAGCAAAGAGCAGCCTGCAGAAAAATCAAGGGGGAATGGAGTGCACAGTTTCCCTGATCCCTAGAGGCTTTTGTAACAGCAGTGTCAATAGCTCAGTTTGTGAAGGAGCAGCTTCTTAATTTCAGGGTCATAGGTTCAAGCCATGAGTTGGGTGTTTTGATTTTTGGTCTGTTGCTCCCTAGAAAAGGGCTAAATTGGAGGGGGAAATTATATAAGTGTGTGTGTGTGCGCGTGCAGTGAACGCTAATAAAATGAAGGAAAAAGTATGCTATGAATAAAATTACTAACAGGGACCAATTAAGTAAAACAAATAAAGGGGCACATATGAACTGGCTAGAAACAATTTAGGACAAATATTTTTAAGTTTTAAAATGGGCTGCTGTGGAAAATGAAAAATGAGAGGCAAGTTAACTGCCTTTTGCTTTTTTAGGTGCTTTTCAAGTTTATATTTGCAAATTTAGTTTTTTGACTTCTTGTAGTCTCATGAACATTAATGAAAGGGTCATGAAAAGCTTTCACTTACTGAACAAATCCAGTTTTCAGTAAAAGTAAACATTTTGGTAACTTTTTTATTTTACAATAATTTAAAAAACACATGACTTTGTGTAGGTTTAACACTGCATTCATTAATCATTACCCATCGTCCATGACATAATACGGTAATGACAGTTATGTTAATACTACATTTTCTCCATGCGTCCTCCGACGTCCTCCTTTTTGTTCTTCCCTGTCCTCCTTTCCGTGCTTTGATATCTGGTAACCCTAGTCAGGATGACCTGGGTGGAAAATGTAAAGCTTTTGGTGTTCAGAAGAATTCGAGATGGCAGAAGGCTTAGGTTATTTTGTTAGAGATAATGTGGGAACGTGGATGTACTTGAATAAACCTCATGTGTACTGGATTTAAGAAGGCACAAACTGTCTCTTAAGGACTCCTGAAAGTATGTTGTAGTGAAATGTTGTGTTCTGCCAATAGAAATCCTTTCAAGGATGTTGATAGCCAGAGAGGAAGAATAAGCACAGAATGCACAGTGGCATTTTTTGTGTATCTTAATCTGTGGAGGGGATGAAATTATCATTGAAAGCCTTGTAATAAAATGTGGCTTTTAAGAGTCAGAAGGGGGAAATGGAAATTACCGACATGAAAGGTGTTGCCCCCAGGAAACAATTTAAAAAACTTAACACTTCATCTTTGCCTACAGCAAGCCACCTCTGTAATGTAACAATAGTTTTGTAGTTTAAAAAGCATAGCAAAAGAATTGAAAATTTAAGAACAGTAATAAATTTGTAGATTACCAAAGTCTTTGCCTACCAAAAGGCAAACTCCTTTACTGTTTAATGTGTTCGCTTAACTTGTGTTCTATGTATGGAGGAACTGGATGACTGTTTCAGTTGTACAGTATCTGGGTGAGAATTTTTTTTTTTTTTTAAACAAGTGCATGCCTAAAAATAGGCTTTTCAAATAAGTAACCAGATTTTTAGAAGTGCTTAATGTGCAGAAACTCCCTACTGACCTCAGTGGGAGCTTCCTTCCCCCCAGCTCTGCAGAAAATTTTAGGTACCTAACTTTGAAATGTGGCAAGTGTAAGTGTAGTCCAGCCCTTAAAAATAGTGTCTGGTTGTTGAAGTAAGCCAAATGTAGTGCACAGTGAACTCCAAGAACTATTAGATTTACCATACATCTTAACTGTAAGAGATGTGTTTTCTTTAATGTTTTTGAGGAAACGCAAGTCCTGGACTGCACTGTCATTTGAGGCGCTCATTGTTTTCACATCCTTTAACTTCCACATTAAACCATCTTTTTGTAAGAGAACTTAAAGCTTATAGAGGATGTATTTTGGGGTTATGATGAGTCACTGGCTTGTCACTACATTCCTTCCAGTTTTCATTAAAAAAATGAACAAACAAACCAGAAACTCTTCCATGTAAGAATACTTTGTCATGTGTATTCTCAGAAGAAGAAGAAGCAAGGAATCCTGTGGCACTTAGAGACTAACAAATGTATTTATTGCATGAGCTTTCATGGGAGAAAATCCCACGTCATCGGACACTATGAAGAAGTGGGATTTTCTCTTACGAAAGCTCGTGCGATAAATAAATTTGTTAGTCTTTAAGTGCCACGGGACTCCTTGCTTCTTTTGCTGGAATAGACTAACATTGCTGCCCCTTTGGAACATGTATTCTCAGAGTTTGTTGTCTTCCTCTGGTGCTCCATGAGATGTGTGATATTGCCACAGTTCTTGGTGGCCTCAAGCAGTAATATTGTTTGTAAAGCCTCCTCCCCGAATTGCCTAACAAAAGTGATCAGAGATATTGTGAAGTCTACATGCAAGTCACTTGGGCCCTTCAAGTTGTTTTTCTGATGGCTAAATAAACTGATGCGCTCATCTCTGAGGAGAACAAGCGAGGAGCCCTGTGGCACTTAAAGACTAACACTTATTTATTGCATGAGCTTTCATGGGAGAAAAATCCCACTTTGTCAGATGCTTTGAAGATAGGGGAACTTGTAGAAGGGGAGGACAGTAAATGCAGGAAAGTGTAAGTCATGGGATCAGGTCACACTCTACTAGCAGATCAAAGCAGTTAAGATTCAGACAGTGGAAAATAGCAGATACAGGAGGGTGAGGTCGAGTCACCTGTTGTAATAGGAAAAGAATGATAGTGAGGATTCAATCCTGCTTTCTGCACAGCCAAATTTGCATATCAATGCCAATTCTGCACAGTTTCTCTTTGAAGTCTTGATGTGTTGCCCATTTGCTTGAGCACAGCTGTTACCAAATCATCAACAGAGTAATGAAGAAGATTGAAGTGCTCAGCTGCTGGTGGAGCAGGTTTCTGATCTGTTCTAGATCTGCTATTTTATTCCTTGTAGAAGGCCAGGCCTCTGCTAAAAATGTTCTAATACAGACATTTCCTGAGGTTTTCACAGTGCTTGTATAGTCATGCTAAAGGTTATCAAAGCCGTGTTTTCACTAGGGGAAGAAAAGTGTATTTAAAATGTTGAACTTAACCCATTTTACATACTAGTGATGATGCATGGTTGTTCCAGAGGTTTATCTCGACAGTTAATATAGGTTAAAACTACAACTGTCTTGTGTTTCACTATGGTGCAACATGGGTTGGTTAATAAAGTTCAGAAGAGCAATGTTTGACAACTGTTTTCCACCATTTTTGTGGTCACCACAGCTGTAATACAGTTTCCATGTCCAATGTGTGCAGCACGGGTTTTGTTGGGGTTTGTTTTAAACATTGTTAGAGACTCCCTCCTTCTGGGGCTTCATCAGAAAGCAAGCCAGAACCTTTAGAACAAACCACCACAATGGAAGATGCAATCATTAAAGCCTATTATCTTCAGGCAGAGTAGTCATCTCCTGTATTGTTAACTCAAGATCATTTTTCACAGACAAGGTCTCATTGGCTATTTTGTTGTAGTAAATATTCAGGTCCCGGGGAAGGCCAAGGCGTAAGTTCACACCAATATCTAACCCTGCACCCTGCTACATTTTCCGAAGGGCAGAAGCTGGATTCGAATTCCGTGCACTAACTTTTGTTGGAGGGACTTTTCTGAGAATTAGGTGCCTATTTATGCCTTCAAAAATTTTTCCTTTTTTTTCCCTTCCCCATCGAAAAAGCTATTAACACTCCCTCTTTATTCTACATAAACTTGACAATAGCTAAATTAGAATGCTAATATCAAAAGGACTATATTTGAACTTCTTATGGTGCCTGCTTTTAACACATTTTTCTTGGAAGCCAGAATACATATAAGCCCATTTATTTAAATAGGAGGTGACTTTGGTCTTGGATCGCCCATGCTCAGAACTCTCAAAATATGCCCATAGTTGAAGTCTAGAACTGAAGGTGTAACACGTGGACTTCAGGTTTTATTGTATGACTTTAATATACCAGGATGGCTCATCTTTTGAGCAGGGTTACATATTTGTCTGTAAATGTATTTGTTTGAATTGTATTGATTGATTTTTTCATAGTCAGATGTATGCTACAGACCTCTGCTAGCATAGCTATGTCAGTCAGGGCTGTGATGAAGTGTGAATTGTAATGGACATAGCTGTGCTGATAAAACCTCCTAGTGTAGCTGCAGTTACCCTAGCAAAAACTGTGCTTTTGCTTCTGTAACTTGTTTTGCGTGGTGGTGGGGATGTCTTGCAATAAGCCGCATCGTCAGAAACAGGTTTGCCACTACAAAGGTACAGCCATGCTGAGAGTTCTTTGCTGGTGTAATACATCACCCAAGTAGTCCTACTGTAGACCTGGTTTCAGTGTTTGTTCTAGATTATTAAAAAAGAGTTATAAAAACAAAGCATTTTCCACTTGGTGTACTCATTGTATTTTATCAGATGGGCACTAGCAGTGTTACTGAGGCAATGTAGCCCGCCCATGTGAAAACATTAACTTTAGCAATGTGCTTTGAGTGTTTAGATGACTGTAGCTATTTAGTTCGTCTATTGTACTGCAGCATTAGTCATAAAATACAGCAAAAGTCTATGTAAATAGGTGGGTCTTGACTTTCTTGGCATATTGGTGGTTTTTTGACTCCAGGTTTTTTGAATGAAAGTGAGAAATGAATTCCAGATTTGAGGTTCTCCATTGGGAAGACCCTAGTCCCATCCTTATGGTCATATTTGGCAAGTATTTTCTTGAATGCCCTAGCATCCATCCTTCTGCTTATGGGATAAGCAAGATATGAAGACAGGGATGGCTTCTAGATTGTCCATGACCTAAGCCATGTGTTAGAACCCAAGAGTTTTCTAGGTGTAAAAGGACCTATTTTATGTAACCTGGAAGCATCACTTGTGAACCTGTTGTTAATCTGGGGGTGAATTTCCTATGCTCAAAATGAAAACAGATGTTCTGGGTTCTTTTGTTTTGTTTTTGGCTTCTGTGTGTCTCATGCTCCACAGGTGTATTTCCATTAAATATTAGAAATGAAGGGACCTTCTAGGTTGGAGAGAGCACCAACGGTTGCTCATGTGAGCATCACACCACGAAGAGCTGTTCTGAGGAAATAAATAAAATGACAGGTCATTTCCTTTAATTTACAATGAAGGCTTGTACAATAAATACCACTTGTGTACAAAATACATGGTAAAAACACCTATTCATTTAAAAATGTGTTCAGTAAGAAAGGAGACTATTGCCCTTAATTATTCTGAATCACAATGACCTAAGAAAGTGTACACTAGAGTACTAAAAATAGAAACTTAAAAAGCAGTTTGCTCTTTGTATTGCTGTCGGCTTGGATGGTAAAAGTTAAGTTGACTTCATAGTCAATTTCCCTTTAAGGTCCAGTCATAAGATGTTCAACTTCCAGGTATTCCAGAAAGGTGTATGTATGTGTGGAATAAAAACAAATGTTTTCAGGGTCTGAAGATTTTTAAAAATACTGGTTTTATGTGTGTTACATAACTTGAATTTTGAGTCAGATTATGTTGATAGGTTCATGCTTACTGTTGGAGACATGCTTTTGTTTGTTTTTTTTTTAAGTCTTGGGGTGTACAGCTTATGGGACAACTGCTTTATGTATAGAAGAATATGCAGTTAAACACAGTGCCTGATGTGTTTAATTTTTTTCATGAGACCAGGAACTCTTATTTAAACACTCACTTTTGACTTTGAAAAAGTTATGGGAAGGATGGGAGGATAGGAGTGAGCCAATCAACGTTTATGTATCTTGTTCTATTTAAAGCCATCTGTACTTTTGAACCCGGAAATTCAAGTTGTAACTGAACTTCCTGTTAAATGATGCTTATTTCACTTTTAAGATTCCAACAATGTAGCTAATTTATAGAGTGGATATATTAGTTGTTAAGTAACCTTGTTGTGGAAACAAAGTATGTGCCGCATGAAACTTTTTCTTTACTTGCCATCTGGTGCCTGATAGGGCCCTTTGGCGTGAACAGCAATAGCAAGCTGGAGTACCTCTTACGTGGCTTTTCACTTTAGTAACTGTTCTTTAAAGGCAAAAAGTTACTGAAGCATTTGTTTCTGTATGTGTTTTGTTTTCTTTGTGCGATGGGGTTTCTCTTTAAAAAGCTGGTTCTTGTATACAGTAATGTAAAGCAGTTTAAAAAATTCTAACAGTTTCGTGTAATCTATTACACACATTTGTGTGCACGCCAAGTGGCTGAAAACTAGTGCATCATGAATTCTAGTACTCATTTCTATGATAGTGGAAATGTTATTTGAGAAGTTAAATGTTCAGTCATTCTACAGGAAATGCCTTGATCCGTAAGAACAAAAATTTAGGAGAGAAATAAGATTTGATGCCTGAAATCAAAGAACATAGATGATTTATTTATTTATTTATTTATTTATTTATGAAGTCTCTTCAGGGATCTTGCAAAACTCTGGTGATGGACAGGTTGGAGAGGAGAATGGACTGCTTGGCTGTGGGACATTCTTATTCAGTAAAAAGTTGGATGCTGAAATTTTCATTGCAGCTAGAAATAAACCAAAAAATGAGCTATCTGGTTTGTTGTGGGATGTCAATGGACCCCTTGTGGCTAGCAAAACTGATACTTCCCCGTACAAACGTACATTATCCTTTAACATTTGGGATTGTAGATATGACTCCAGGATAAAATGTCGACAGCTCTTGTCATTTGTAATGCTTCTTATGTTGGTGCTGTTTCCTGTCTTCTTTATATGTACACAGTCAAATTCTTGGCATTATGTGGAATGTTTTTCTTCTGTTTCAGTGACAGGCATTCTTTTAGAAATATCCTAAATTAGGTGCTTTGATTAAAACTTCTTTGACTGTCACTTCTGTTTTTCCAGTAGGAACTTTGATCAGCTCAAAGCTGGTGTGTATGCTATTTTACTGTGACTCCTGTTTAGACTAAAAACTGATGTAAATGGGGGTGGAATGTGGATTTTCCATGTCTTCTGTTCTTGAACCATTATTTCACTTTATCTTCCATTTCTTTCTTGAAAGGGGCCCCTAGTAGCCTGGTGAATTGGTATTTAATTCTGGAGGCTGCCTTCTTGTGGTGCACTTCTTCTGAAGTCTCTGCTGTTATGTTTTGTGAAGAAAGTTTTAGTTTATATTTCAAGGGGCTTTTCTTCACTTGGAAGCTTAAACAGGACATTTTTGAGAAACAGTGGAGTTGTGACAAGATGCAGGAGGTTGCTTATCAAGGTCAGCATCATGCCAGCTAACTCAGTTGTTTAATTCAGTTTTTAAACACAATTAAACTTTCTAGTGGAGCTGAATCTTGTGTGTGAACTTGTGTAGTGACATCACCCTGAAGCCTGGTCTGTAGACTTCATTATTTTAAATTGTTGTAGCTGCATCAGTGCAAACCCTGATGGTAGATGTGCTGCACCAATGTAAACTATGATTGCTCCATTCCAGCTTACCCTGGGGTAAGCTGCTCAAGTACTTTATTTGGGTGGGGGGAAAAAATTTGGGGCATGTCTATCGGAAGACATAGTTTGTGGCAGTCTGCATTGTGACTCTTCCCTGCACTAGCCATCTGTATTCAGAGTCCTCTGAAGAACGACTGGCTCAAGGCATATTAACTATTAATGTGCAGCTGCAGCTGCGTACAGTCACTAGGGCAGTGTTTCCCAACTGGTGTGCCATGGAATTTTTTGAAAAACTACTCGAAGAGGTCTGGATTGGTTATGAGTATTCATGAGTTCATTTGGTGACTATATAGTGGTGTGTCTCACAATAATTAAAGGCAGCAAAGTGTGCCATGGCAGAGAAGAGGTTGGGAACCACTGCATTAGAGAGTGACTCATTAGTGTGGAGTATGTTTCCATCCTAGCTTGCTGCAAACTGAATGTTCATTTTGAAAGAGAGCCTGAAATAAAAACATATGTGAACTTCCATCGATGTCAGTGGGGTATTAACACCGAAGCATAACAAAAATAATTTAAATGTCAACAGTTAACTTTCAATGCTGGTTACAGAATGCCAGGAGAAGGATAATCCATATCTTGAACATACACACAGTCTGCTGCAAGTGGCATCTCCTGTGGGTGAAATGGAAGAGAACTAGATCTCTCCTTAATTCAGTCCTTGTATAAGTGTCTTAGGATCCTTGTTTGTGAGTGTGACATACCTCTGAACCACTGACTGAACCCCTCAGACTCTTGACTTTTTCTTACTTGTTTTATTTTCATTTAAAGCTACTACATTTGACTTTCATCTGATAGAGATTCTAGTAACAGCAAGGGATCTTCATCTTTAAAGGATGCAGATATGTGCATGAGCATCATGCTAATCTTTCAAAATCATCAGTAGAGCAGCAGTGCTTCTCATTAAAGGAGGGGTTCTTAAACTTTGTGTTTGTGGATCATTTTTATAAAGATCCTCTCTTGTGGTCTACTTTCTTCCCAGTGCTTGCAGTAACCATAATGTTTGATTATATGAGTAAGTAATCTATGGATGGCATTGATAAAACACTATTTGTTTAAATAAATTGGGGTGGTCAAACTTGTGTGGCTCTCAAGTTCCATAAGTTGTTTATTAAACCTTTGAGAGCTGCACTGAGGCATATAGATGTATTTTACCTAGTCCAAACTTACTAAGTTTAAAATTCATTGCACACTTTAATTTTATCATAAAAAGAGGACAAATATTGATCCTACTAATTTCAGATTCTAATAGTTACTTAAGGCTATCATGAAAACTAGGCCTAACTGTATAGTCAAAACTTAAGTTCTCCCCACCATCCCTGACAATGCTGGTGCTTCTCCCTGCTGTCCCCAATCCCCTTCCTAACTCCGAGGCCCTAACGCTGGCTCCCCTGGGTCAGGTCCCCCCCCCCCCCCGAGCCTACTTACGTGGCCACTCTGGTGGCTAGGCACAGGCTAGGGCTCGCTCCCCTTGCTTTAAGCCCTGCCCAGGCTGAGCATTCGATATGGCCACGCTAGCAGCTAGGCACAGGCTGGGGCTCCCCCTTAGCATGCTCTGAGTATGCTCAGAGCATGCTCAGGGAGGGAGATTCAAAACTCCTAGGCTGGGGCTGCTTTTCTGTGGCTTTCTTCCATGAGTCGCACTTTTTCATTCAAGAGCCACATGCGGATCCCGAGCTGCAGTTTGTCCACACCTGAAATAAATTGATACACCTTCTTGGCCACATCCTCCTTACCTTTCTCTGGTTGTGTGTCCCCCCCCCGGCTGTGAGACTTCACATTTACTGGTACTAAATCTCCACTTACTGCTTGCAGCTATTGCTGCTCCTGGAATCTGTGTGAGTCTCTTTACATCATCTTGCGGCCCCCTACCTCTCCAGTTTTGATGCAATTGTACAATTTGTCTGAATTTATGTATTGCTAAAAGACACAAAGCAGTTGTATAGGGTGCTCAGAATAGTCTTTGGGATAGCTGTGTGCATTTCCTTTTAATTTTTTTTTTTATTTGGGTGGTATGGAAGGTCAGTACAGCCTCTAAAACCATAAGCATGCTGGACATGGCTACAAGTATCAGCATGTGTTGCTTGTTGAAGGCTGACAGATGCTTTGTTACTTTGACAAAAGCAGTTTGCATGGCATTGCTTCTAATCATTCATGGTCTACAGACATCTGTTCAGCACTGCTATAAGAGCATCTATCTCAAAGATGTTAACTGAATCTTAATATGTAGTGGCATGCAGTGCTTATGAGTGATGCAATGATATCTGGGTATTCTAGGAATCTGAGAAACTCTGGCTGAAGATGGTTTTCTCCCAGGACAGCACACTCATTTAATTCAGAATTTTCTTGTTTTCTTATCTTTTATGAATAATGGTTCCTACACTTAACAAAATAAAACCAAGGAGTCCTGTGCCACTTTTAAAGGCTAACAAATTTATTTGTCGCATGAGCTTTCATGGATGTAATCCCACTTTATCAGATGCATGAAATGGAAGCTGTAGCATAACAGGTGATTAAATACAGACAAGGCTAAATCTTGAGGTCAGTTCAGTCTTTTTCTTCAAACCAAGCAAGCTGTTTTGATTTTCCATTGGTGAAATAAGAAAAAAAAAATATTGACTTATTTTCTCGCAGAGGGGATCAATTGTAAATTTGGTAAACTTAAAAGTGGAATTCTTTCTGTAAGTGTATATCTACACTGCATCTGGAAGCAAACCTCCCAATACATGTGTAGATGTTTGTTTAACATTTTAGCTTTTATGCTTAAGCCCATCTACCCCACCACCCCATCCCTAGCTTGAGCTGGAGCTGCAACATGTACACACCTATTTTTAGTGTATTAGCTAGATCTGTGGACTCAGGCTGGGAGACTTACTTCCAGGTGCAGTGTAGACATGCCTTAAAACAGTGGTTTTAAACTTTTTTTCTTGGGACCCAGTTCAAAAAATCATTTGACTGCAAATTAGCCCTGGGTCCAGGGGTAGGCAACCTTTGTTGACTCCCCCACAGCTGATTCCCTCCTCCCTGACTCCTGAGCCATGCAGTGGCCCCGTCTGCTGGAAAAAAAAGTGGCTGCTGCCTGAAAGTGTGGTGGTAGCTGACCCTGCCAGCAGGTTCGAAAATTTGGGGATCTTGGGAGGCAATTACTGCACAAGCCGGGGTACCCTTTAATCTTTTTTAAAATGAGTGTGGGTGTCAGGTGGGTGATGGGGGGGTGTATGTGTGGTGTTTGTCATGGTGTTTCCAATGGGGCGTTGTGAGGTGCTTAACTTTGTGGAGTGGGACAGGTAGGGGGGGCAATGAGGACTCTCTACAGTCATAAATCTACTCACTGTAAC
>VOCP01068080.1:0-10305 GCA_007922195.1 Podocnemis expansa | reverse complement strand
TTGTTAAGACGGATTAACTGAGCCCTCTAGTGTAGACATAGCCTAGGAGTCGTGCACTTTGCCACTGCTGGCTCTTATTGTCCCCCATCTCCACAGTCCTACTGTTCCCCGTACATTGTACCTGAGCATCTTCCCTTTTTTATACCTACGTCCCCACCATGCTGTCTGGAGTGGCCGAACACTGTGAGTGCCTGCCTCTGACACACTGTCAGGAACAGGGCACAGCCCCCAAACTAGTAGCACATTCTACAAGTTGATTTCACCAACCCAATAACAAACGTGAACTCCAAGATCATGATATGAGATTTACCAGGAGGCAGAATCAGTTCCCTTAGGCCAGGATTTATAACAACATATTTTTCAGAGGTCTCCACCTGCTGCCACCAACGCTTGCTATTGGCCGCTCTGACAGAGCCATCTCTCTGTCCCTGCCTGTCATACAATTCAGGGAGACCCCACCCCAGAACTCACAGGCCAAAAGGAAAGTCCCAGACTCATTGTCTTCTGACTGTGCAGGAGCAGGGTTCATGCCCAAGGTAGTGTTTTTGGCTACAGAATGACACAGCCATGTTAATAGAGAAGAACTACCTTAAGCGCTGTGCGCACCTACTCCTCGTGTCTCCAAAGGTGTTGCATGGAGCCCCAAAGCAGGCTGTGCAATGTCGGGCAGTGACCCGTACTGATGGAGCCAGTGGGAACATTACAGCAGTCCATCTCACTGTGCTCAGTAAAATCTATTACGGCATAATATGTGGCCACGGGAGGAGGGTGCTGCTTTTGGCCCTGTCCCTCTAGCTCCACCCATACTTTGGAGGTTGTCATGGCAGATCCATAGACTTCAATGGTTATGTGCGTCTAAAAGGTGAGGGAAAGCATTTTATGCCACCCAGGTTAGAAGAAAACATGTTGGGATGTAGTTTCTACTTCAAAAATCATGGAAATTATGGCTGAAAAATCTTTCTGTCAGAGAAGGCGATTGTGGAATAGTTTAACTTAGCAAGACTGGGAGTTAATTCAGTGTCATCCCAAAGCAATCTGACCACAAAGAAGTTCTTCTTAACTCTGACTTGGGCTTCCTCCTTTTCTTGAATAGGTGACGTCTCTCAGAAGACCCAGTTCTTCTGACTGCTCAGGGATGGAGATGCACTAGCTGATGTTTCCCACTGATTTCACTCTACATTGAGTCTGTATAGCTGGGAGTGGAAGTGTGTGGTGGGCATAGAGAAATACACTGCAGACAAAGGTTTTCTCTGACCAAGCTGGACAAAGGGTTTCTCTTCAGTTTGAAGTTGATGAAACTGTGCTCTTTTATACTGATTGAACAGATGATCGTACACTTTGAAACTGATATATAAGGCAATACAAAGGTGCATAGAATGAAAATCAAAGACACAATCTCAGAGGCTAGGAATCATGAGCGGAATACTGGAATGATCTTTGAGACCTTGACATGCATCGTTAGAGTGTATTTAAACCTCAATATTGGAACATCTAATGCCAGTAAAAAGTTATTACCAATGTAATCAAGCATCTATTGGGATATTATAAAGCTTGGTGAGTCTTTGTGAAGTGCTTTGAAATGCTTAGATCAAGGGAAGCTTCAGGCTATCCACCCGGCTGACAGTGTGGTAAGACACACTGACCTGAAGGTCAAACAGGAAGGTCCCATTCACACATTCAGCTGAAGGTCAAATGGGAAGTGATTGGTGGAGTGAGAAATAAACTCCACTACTTGGGGCTATTTGTGCCTCTATCTCCTGAATCCTGCTGGACATTTACCATTCACAGCTTCCAAATATGTCACTAACTTATAGACTCTAAGGACAGAAGGGACCTATGTGATCACCTAACAACATATATAAGATACAGCCAATATGATACAACATTTCTAACACTCTGTCTAACAATATATAACAATAACTAGCTAAGAGTAACTCTTAGAGAGGTTAATTTTGAAATTCATTTATTTTGTTTGGCTGATTTCTTTGGGGACATTAAAATGAAACATCTCATGTAAGAGTGATCAATGATTAACCAATGGCAACGTTATGCAGAGAATTTATCCTATCGTTTTGTCAACTCACAACCCTGAAAGGATTTATTCCTGTTGGGTAACTCTGATCCCTTAGATCCAAAGTGGCAGCCGTGTTAGCCTAGTTCAGTAAAAGAAACAAAGAGTCCTGTGGGACTTAAAGACTAACAAATATATTTATTGCATGAGGTTTTGTGGGAGAAAATCCCACTTCGTCAGACCCTTTGAAGACCCCTTTGAGAGGTGTCTTTTAAAGGAAAGAATAGTAGCACATACAGTGCACCTGCTGACTTCATTCCAATGGGTGCTATGTTGTAATGAAAGATTCTGATGCTTAAATGATGTGCTGAACTTTACCATCCAACCCCCCTCAGGGAAAAGATAGAAACTGACAGACCTGTAATACCTTTGGAGACGTGTTATGCTCACGTATAGAGAAAACACAGATAAATTCAGCTGTGACATTAGTCATTTTTTTATTGCTGAGGCTTAGATCCAAGGATGCAAACATTTTGTAAGAAGACATGTTATTAACCTTGCCTTGCAACACACTGTGATATAACAGGGAGCAACCAAGAGCTCAGGCTGTGATAGGATGAGTGAGAGGTATTGAGTTACATTTCTGTTCTGAAGCTTACTCCCAAATGACCTTCATGTCAATATGTCTCTTCTTCTATACCATCAGCACTGACAATAAGGATATTAAGGCTGGAAGCTCTTTAGTGTTCTCAGAAGTCAAGATTTCACTGCACCTCACAAACACGCATTGGTGTTTCACTCATGCAAAGGGTGGGATTATTTGAATATTAGGAAGTGTTATTGGGATTAGATGCCTCTGAAATAAGTGATGGGTGCCTTAAATAAATGGCAGCTCATGTTATTTCATTTACCAGTTCATGGTTTATAGCTACATAATTTGGAGCTATTAGATTTTCATTCAGACATTAATTTTCCATTTCGTACCTTTAAAAAATTTTCTTTTTTAAATGTAGGTGCAATCCTCATGTAAATCAACACACATGTTTCCACTTCAAAGAGGCTCTAGGCCTCATAATCAGTGGAGGATGATTTAATTGTAAGATGAAAGAAAACCTGAGAATGCAACATGTATGTCACACCCTCCGAGGCTAAGATGAGCTCAATTGTCACAAACCCTGAAGACTGTTCCATTCAAAGGAGGAGTCGTCAGGGCAATCAAGTTTGTTTGGTAGCGAATTAGGACCTCCTCTTCTGCAAGTGACGTTGGAGATTCTCCAGGCAAGCCAAGAAATTGTATAAAAGCTCTCACAACTCAAGCCTCTTCTAAACACTTCTGCGGACTTCATCTCCTTGGTGAACAGGGTAAGTGCAATTCAACTCAATGTCTTTTGAACCCTGACAATGTCAGAGTAGGTTCCATTTCTGTTGAAGACTGAATTTTGCACATACTTTCTGGGCTTTCTATTGGGGACCAGTGTGTTCTTCCTTCAGTACCACATTTAAGTTTTGAGTTACATGTTTTGGTGGATTCATGATTTGAAGCTAAAGAGGGCATATTAGGCGCAAGACAGGCAATAGGGAAATATCTTTCTCATGAATTGGAAGTAGAATCTGGGCATTTAAATCTTTTCAATCTCTTTAGAAACTCTCTTAGGCATGTTTCACTTAGCTGTATTCAAAAGAATTGTTCCCAGCTAAGTCTTGAAATGGCCAATCCAATGGTCTTCCACGTGATTCTGAAGCAGCTGTTACTCCTCACTACTGGACACACAAGAATGAATTAAGCTGAAAAGTGGTAGCATTTCCTGTCTTCTTCTAGCCAGAAATACCCAGTGGAGATGCCTCTCCTGAGGTGGGCGAGCAGAACCCCTTAGTTCAAGGCAAAATTCTGTCTTTAATGATTTCTTTGGAGAAAAGGAAATTTTCTGTAAATTCGTCAGGAAGTATTCGAGACGGTCAAGGTCTGGAAAACCTTGATGCCAAACCTTAAAGCCTCAAAGGAAAGGAGTTGATTACCATGGTACCTCCTATGTTGTCTTTGAGAAATGTCTGAAATGGACACAGAATCTCAGGTGCCCCTCACAGAAAATAATTCCACTTGCTTCATTCAGTGTTTTTCAGACTAAGTCATTGAGATAGGGCCAGGTGTGAGGGAAGGCTAGAGCAAGTAGACAAGAGGCTTAGAAAGAGGATATAGGAAGATACATATGGTAATGAACACAAGGACTAAGTCTATTCACCTCTGTGTCTCGAGCCACATGAAGACATCAATAGAAATGTAAATAAGATCCGAAGTTTTTTTCTCACCAGCACATCTACGTTCTCTTGACTCTAGCACTTGTTGTGTGTTTCAGGCCTACCTCCATCACAGAAGGATGACTTTCTCCAGCCTCTGCTATCCAGAATGTGGGGTGGCCCGGCCTGCTCCAGTTAGCGGCACCTGTAACGAGCCGTGCGTTAGGCAGTGCCCTGACTCTGAAGTGGTGATTAGGCCCTCCCCAGTTGTGGTGACCCTCCCAGGACCAGTGATGAGCACTTTCCCTCAGCACAGCGGAGTGGGAGCTGTGGGAGCACCTGTGGTTGGACCCGGTTTTGGGGGCTCATTCGGCTTGGGAGGCTATGGTGGCTATGGAGGCCTGTATGGAGGCCATTATGGAGGACTGTATGGAGGTCTTTATGGAGGCCTGTATGGTTTAGGGGGATTTGGCCGTTATGGTTATGGGGGATATTTGGGTTACCCTGGGTATTGTGGTTATGGGGGATATTGGGGTTACCCAGGCTCTTATGGCTATGGGGGAGCATGCGGTACTGGGGTATCCTGCCATAGATACCTGAGTGGAAGCTGTAGGCCATGTTAAACCCCGTAGGAACATTTCTAGGAAGGGAAGAACCAGGCTATGAACAGCAACATACGGATTCACACTTGACCTTTGGGCCTGGCTTTCAGAAATGCTGTGCAAACAGGACTCCTCTTGAACTCATGTGAGCTCTGTGTGCTCAGCCCTTGATCTGACAGCCGGGCTGTATTTCTCCTGTTATGCTTTCCAACACTTTCTGCCAGGGCTTTTGCAACTATGAGCTGATTCTCCTTTCACTCTTGGACCCACTGTGTGTTACACTCAGGCTGTATATCCTAACCCCACAGTGAGAAGGAACCATGGCCCATAAGATAGGCCTCACTTATATTTATTCTCACTTTAAGTCCCTTTACAGGGTCTTGCTGCTAAGGAGGATGAAGCTCCCTATGTTTTATTCTTTCCATCAATATGTGCTTTCACGTGTCATTTTAACCTTTGCTCTGGCAGCTGTATAAGGGAGAAATGGCCTCGTCCTCTGTATCCTCCCATCAACTGGAGTGCTGAAAGGAACTAGAAATGGTTGGAAAGGGGACATATTAACTTCTGCAGCTATAAGAAAGAAAAAGTAAATCTTGTCTGAATCGAGTCTTCTTGCGGTTGGTGGTTGGTTGAAGCCCTTTGTGTAAGAGTGGAATTATATTTTTTTTCCTGAACGGTAGCATTTCTTCCTGTAATTGTGTACTGCAAGTTTCTGTTGGATTAAAAATCTCTGCTACATCCTAATATTGGTGTTTTAGTTCTCCTTTTCCCTCCCTTCATGTTTGAAAACTGTTCTTGAAGAAAGCGATTCCTGTGGAATAGGTAGCACCAGGCCCCTTTGAAGCTGCAATTTTCAATGCTCTGGAATGACAGGAGAATCTGGCCCGGGAAGTGGTTAGTGGAGGTCCTCCACTCAAAGGAGGAGCATTAGAGGACCATTGTGGAGGCCCTCCCCCCAGAAGCTGATTTCCCTCTTATATTGCCTTATAAAGACTTGCCCAGATTTTCAGTTTCAGAATGGAATTTCCTGAAATTACTTTTCAGGAATCATCTGAGTGAGTTTTTGGAGAAAAGTTTTCCTGAGGAAAAGTAAAATGTAGTCACTAATTTGCTTGTCCAATCCAAGGTTAATTTTAGCCCCAACTCCTTGAATGGCAGAGCAACTTTCATGCCAGGATAGAATCACAGAATCATAGTATCCTAGGGTTGGAAGGGACCTCATAGGTCATCTAGTCCAACCCCCTGCCAGAGGCAGGACCACTCCCACTAAGCCATCCCAGTCATGGTTTTGTCCAGCCGGGCCTTAAACACCTCCAAAGATGGAGACTCCACCACCTCCCTTGGCAGACCATTCCAAGGCTTCACCACTCTCCTAGTAAAAAAATTTTTTTCTAATATCCAGCCTCAACCTCCCTAACCGCATCTTGAGACCATTGGTCCTCGTTCTGTCCTCTGTTATTACCGAGAACAATCGAGCTCCATTTTCCTTAGAGCATCCCTTCGAGAAGTTGAAGGTTGCTATCAAATCTCCCCTCTATCTTCTCTTCTGCATACTAAATAAGCCTAATGCTTTCAGTCTTTCCTCATAGGGCTTGTGCTCTAGCCCTTTAATCATTCTGGTTGCCCTCCTCTGAACTCTCTCTAGCATGTCCCTGTCCTTTTTGTAGTGGGGAGCCCAAAACTGAACACAATATTCTAGATGTGGCCTCACCAGTGCAGAATAGAGGGGAAGGATCACATCCCTTGATCTGCTGGTAATACTTCTTTTGATGCAGCCCAGTATGTCATTGGCCTTTTTGGCAGCAAGAGCACACTGCTGACATATCTAGCTTCCCATCCACCATGACCCCCAGGCCCTTTTCTACACTGCTGCAACTTAGCTGAATGTTTCCCAGCCTGTAGCTGTGCATGGGTTTTCTTTTTTTTGTCCCAAATGCAGGATTTTACACTTATCCTTATTGAATCTCATAAGATTTCTATTGGTCCACTGTTCCAATTTATCTAGGTCTCCCTGACTCCTGTCCTTGCCCTCCAACGTGTCTACTGGTCCCCCCAGCTTGGTGTCATCCGCAAACTTACTGAGAATGCAGTCTATTCCATCATCCAGATCATTGATGAAAATGTTGAACAGAACTGGCCCCAGGACCGACCCCTGGGGCACACCACTCGTGACTGGTTGCAAGCTATTGATTCCTACACGCTGAAACCGTTGATCTAGCCAGTTTTCTATCCACCTTATAGTCCACCTATCCAACCCATACTTCCTTAATTTGCCAATGACACTTTTGCTTCTAGAGTGCTTTGAAAGTTGGGCTCTTATGTAGAAAGCTCTTTTCGACCTGACACAAATAATAACCCTTGATGTTTTGTGGAGCTTGTCCTCCCTTGGGTTTGGGTGTTTCATCAGGGTTTATTCATACACACAAATGCTGGGAATATTTTAATAACTTGGCCATTTGTTATGGATTCGTTATCTGCAGTCACCTGACCAACCCAATCCCTTTTCACATTTGTGCCTCTTCCTGCTAAGCATGAACATTTTAACCAGCATATCTCTGGCATGTCATTTTTGAGAGTATTTTGAATACTAAACTCTCCAGCAGAACCTTACTGAAAGTTAATTCTGAAGATATTAGCCCTCATTCAGGGTAATTCTCTTTTTTCAGGACATTCTTCCCTGCTTCTCTGCTGGGAGCAATAGTGACATGGAGAAGTTAGTATCCATCTAAAAAGCTGTCTTTTTATGAAAATTGAATGGGTGGTGCATATATGTAAGTAGGTCTGCTCTTTGACACCAACTTTGCACTCATTTTGCAATGCTGGAGTTGAGCTGACAACATCCAGGGCAATGATGCAGAGATAGTTCAACTTAACATTGAGATTTGGATTTCATTCCATGAAAAAAACTCAACTAAATTAATTTTCTACTTATATATTGCCAATATGCATTCATCAAGTCATCAGTGGCTAACTCTATCATTGTTCAAATGAAAGACCAAAAGTTCTTTTCACAAGAATCTTGCAAACATATCGAGTTGACTGTGTTCTGCCCACATTGACAAATGAAACTACACTATGCTACCTTGTAGGAATCGGGAATCTTGTGTGTGATGTTCAGAAATTCCTGAACAAACCATTTATTCACTAGAGAATCTCATGGTTTTTTTAGGTTAATTTCACTGACTAGACTGCATGTTTCTTGTATAAATCCTCTGGATGTGTCATGGTTTGATATTGAACAAGAGCAGCTAAAGCTCTCCTTGGCTGGCCTCTGTGTGGGGATAGGGCCCAGAACACATCCCGGTGCCATCCACGCCAGAGACCTTCAAAGCCGCGAAGGCTTTCCTATTGTTACCCACTCCCACACTGCCGAGACCACCAAAGCCCCAAGGAGTACCAGCCTTGCTCTTGGGGAAGTCGGCCTCTTCGGAAGGGCACTAGTCGCCACCTACCCCGGCGTCACAATCTTCCTCCTGCTGTGCCATACCAGAGTCTGAAGAAGTCCCAGGATCTTCTCCTTCCCCAGGGGCCTCCACCCTCCCTGGCTCTGAATGGGGCCACAGGCTTAAGTGCTCTTGTAGGTGATCCCCTTCCCTTTGGTGCTGTAGCACCACACCAGTGCTGACCACCTGGGCATCGCCTTCCCCGTCCTGGAGCCTTGAAAGCATCTGAGAACCAGTGCGTTGGGACCGACCTGCTTGTGAAGGGCCACCAGCGCCGGGTTCTCTCTGGTACCACCCTTGCAGTTTGTCCTTTTCACCAGGAGTCTCTGAAGGGCAGCCCTCTTGTGGCACCGCTGAGCTGAGGGGCAGCACACTGGGACCAATTTTGGTCCTCTTCCCTGGACAAATCTGAAAATCCCATGCCAGGGTTGTACAGATAGGACCCCACCACACATTTTGACCTCCTTCACCTGATGATGGCACACTTAGGCTTGGGGGTTGAGCCCCTCGGGAGGGACCGGGACCCCCTTTTTGACCTGGGGTTTGTGGCTTCTCCAGTTGTGATTGCAGTGTCCCTACACGATGGCATGGTTGACCTTACTAGGGTACGCTGGCAGATCCCTGCCTCCATCCCTCTGGTCTCTGAGGTGGCTGGCGATAGGTACCAGGCTCCCTCAGAGAATTTCCCCTTCCTAGTGGAGCACCTGGTACAGAGCTCCCAGCTAGTGGAGGCTGGCTGCAGACAGGAGGGGCAGGGCTGTCCAGGGATATTCCCAAGCTTTAGGAAGGCTAGAAGGCTTGACCTCCTGGGAAGGAAGGTGTATTCAACTTTGGCCTTCCAACTCAGAATCGCTAACCACCAAGGGCTGGTTAGTGAATATACACTAGGCCCTTGGGAGTCCATGAAGTGCTTCCAAGACCTCCTTCACCAGGAATATCTGGCAGACTATGACTTGGTCATAGGGAAGGGTGTGTTGGCTTCCCATGATGCATTCACGGCAGCCTGGGATGCTTTGGACACGGTTAGCTTGGGGCATCACTTCAGCCGTGGTAATGTGCTGTACAGCCTGGCTCCAGGAATCAGGCCTGTCTCAAGACCTATGGCAGGCCATACAGAACCTCCCCTTTGAGGGAGAGTCGCTTTTTACCAGGGCCACTAACTCTCTGCTGCACAGCAGCAGGGACCCTAGAATGACCCTCAGAGCTCTTGGCATGCACATGCCCCAGGCGCCCAGAAGACCACCCAGTTCTCAGCAGCCCCTCAAACATTTGGGGTAAGGAGCCCACCACAGACCCTCCCCCCATGGTAGCCAGGAAGGGCAATCCCCGTGGGGTTCTAGTACCCCTCCACCCTCCCTTGATAGGTGGGAGAACTTTTCCCAAATCAGTTGCTGCTTCCCTCCACTCGGATATTCGTCCCTCCCAATTCCTCGTGGACCCTATCAAAGCAGACCCTGAGTTCTCTGGATGGTCCCCAAGGACTGCCTTCCCTCAAACCGCCCCCTCACAGTCAGTCTCAGGATCTCTCCCACTCCCCTCTGTTAGCAATCCATTCCCGTTAAGCGCTGTTGGAAGACCCCAAGAATGTTGCAGGGCTGACAAGGTGAGATCATAGAATCATAGAATCCTAGGGTTGGAAGGGACCTCATAGGTCATCTTGTCCAACCCCCTGCCAGAGGCAGGACCACTCCCACTAAACCATCCCAGTCATGGTTTTGTCCAGCCGGGCCTTAAACACCTCCAAAGATGGAGATTTCACCACCTCCCTTGGCAGCTCATTCCAAAGCTTCACCACCCTCCTAGTAAAAAAGTTTTTTCTAAAATCCAGCCTCGACCTCCGTAACTGCAACTTGAGACCATTGTTCCTCGTTCTGTCCTCTGTTATTACCGAGAACAGTCGAGCTCCATCTTCCTTAGAGCATCCCTTCAAGTAGTTGAAAGTTGCTATCAAATCCCCCCTCAAACTTCTCTTCTGCAGACTAAATAAGCCTAATGCTTTCAGTCTTTCCTCATA
>VOCP01068024.1:0-10488 GCA_007922195.1 Podocnemis expansa | reverse complement strand
GATTTGATAGCAACCTTCAACTACTTGAAGGGATGCTCTAAGGAAGATGGAGCTCGACTGTTCTCGGTAATAACAGAGGACAGAACGAGGAGCAATGGTCTCAAGTTGTGGTTAGGGAGGTCGAGGCTGGATATTAGAAAAACTTTTTTACTAGGAGAGTGGTGAAGCCTTGGAATGAGCTGCCAAGGGAGGTGGTGGAATCTCCATCTTTGGAGGTGTTTAAGGCCCAGCTGGACAAAACCCTGACTGGGATGGTTTAGTGGGAGTGGTCCTGCGTCTGGCAGGGGGTTGGACTAGATGACCTATGAGGTCCCTTCTAACCCTATGATTAGGTCCTATGATGGTGTCTTCTGTGCAGATATGTGGACAGAGTTGGCAGCATTGTTTGTTGCAGGGATATGTGCCTGCTTTAAATGTTTCTGTTGTTACGTCTGTAGTTGCTGGTGAGTATCTGTTTAAGGTTTGGGTGTTGTCTGTAGGCAAGGAGAGGTCTGTCTCCCAAGGCTAGAGAGAATGAGGGGTCATCTTTTAAAATAGGCTGGAGGTCCTTAATGATCTGTCATAGAGTTTTGACTTGAGGGTTGTTATAATGGTGACCAGTGGCACTCTATTGGACAAATGCCCTCTATCAAGGAGGCTAATCAAGAGTAGTATCCAAGGAATAGACTAAGAGGACAGACTCACTCCACACTGTGTCAAAGACAGTTTCCTGAGAGAAAGGGAGAGTCTCTGTCTATCTGTTTCTCAAACCCATGCAAATGGTGTCGATTCATTACAGTGAAGACATATTCTTAATACATTCATCATCCATATCACTCCTGAGTAGCTCCTAACAGCCAGCACATTTTTAAACCAGTTTGCCATAGAAAAGTTTCCTCTGCTGTCCAAACCTGGAATTTCCTTTCAGAACTGACCTTGCTCAATGCCTTCAATGACAAAAGTCAGTTTTGCACCAGTCGGTACTTTCCTATATATGTAAATAGAATGCCTTAAAAGCAGCATACCCCTTGTTCTAGCAAGACTAGAAACAGCAGGTGCTATAAGCCTTCATAACTCAGTGGCCCCCAATCAAATGTTGACCATCCTATTAAAGCAGCCATGTAGCCAGGCTCCATTTTTTCTTCAAAAGGCCATTAAGGAATAATACAATTTTATGAGATATGTGAAGTGGGACTACGATAGTGGTTCCCCATCTATTCTCTGCAGTGGCATACCTTGATACCTCTAATTATTTTGAGGCACTGCACCATATAGTCTCTAAATGAATTCATGAATATTCATGAACCAATCCAGAACTCTTCGAGTAGTTTTTCAAAAAATTCCATGGCACACCTGGTCAAGACTGAAGGCACACCCATGTGTCATGGCACACTGTTTGGAAAACACTGGGCTAGGACAAATAGGAACTCAATATGCACATACAGAGGTGCCGCTTACTTAACCAAACTGCAGCAAGATATTCATTTCACACTGCAGAAACAGTCATAAAAAAGCTGTGCTTGTTGCTACCGACTGTTGTTTTTTAATCCAGAAGCCAGCTTTTCCCAGCTGTCTTACCATTAGCTCCATACAATAACAGATAGGCCAATACAAATAACAGGTCCTCCCTCTGTTCTGCCTTAATTACTCTAATCTGTGCTTCAGTCATTTTCAATACTGCTAGCCATTATTTTTACATTTTCTCTTTATCTTACCTTAATTTTCATGGTCTCTAGTCTTCAGCCCAAGTGTCATTAGTTTTGCTTGGAATGAATATCCAGTCAGTGGACTAAGCATCTGTAATGACATAAGGAATATTATCATGAAGCCCTTTAATTTTTACTGGCATTCAGTTAAAAAAAAGAACCGTTTCTTAAATAAGAGGTGCCAGTTCTCACAAAAGGGAAAAGACAGAAAGTACTATCAACCAGAAAGTAAAGATCTTAATTCCGATTCTCTCTAGGTCCTTTTCTTTCAACTCAATCTTGCTGCCTTCAGAATGGACATAAAAATTGCCCCAAAAGCTAAGACATATTGGATATTAAAGGATTTGAGACCACTGCACAATAATCTTTGAACTCCTCCTGCCTCTTTTTAGAACCTTTCTGCAGGTTAAAAAGTCTAGCCACTGGCAGATTATTTGAAAAATCTAGGAAGGAGGATGAGGTCAGTCATGGGAGAACAGCATATGAAGGGACTTTAATTTTTTTTCAACAAATGAATAAAATATACTCCTCTGATAACTATCAAAAGTTTTCTTAAAATTTTCTCAAATTTGTCGCAACTATTCCATTTGCTCCCTGGACTGAAATTGTAGACAAGTGTTTTCTTCTGCAGAGCTTTAATCCTTATTGAGACAGTGTTTGAAAGAACAGTGTACCAAGCACTTGATGTAAAAAGGGAGTTGCTGCTATTCTGAAACAGACAAACTTCCCACTCCACGACTTGCATCATGAGTTGATCCTTTGCATCTACAGTGAGATAATAAGCAATTGAAGACATTGATGGACTTTGTGGCTCACAAAGTGATGTGATATGAAGCCTGGGTGACGTAAAGCTCTTCAGTGATAGTCTCTTGAATCTAGGAGATATTCATGCTACCCTTACACTCATTCAGGGCTAGACTTCCTGAGGCATGGAAGCCATGGCTGTGGGTCCAGGTGTCCTTATGTGGTGTAAGCCATGGAGCCAGCTCCAATGCAGAACATCTGCATGGCCTCTGGCAGCAAGGAATGGCAGTTCTGTGCTGGGACTGGAGAGACAGAGTTGCCAAATCATACAGCTAGAGTCAGTGCAGTATCTTAGGATTTGCTGCAGACAAGGGATCATGCAGTGTATTAGCCTTGGCTGTCACTCCCTGTTTGGGGCTGGGTTAAGCAACCTACCTTTCTGCCTTACAGTGCCTGTCAATACAATAGGACATGGTAGGAACAGAGACTGTGGTGTATGTAAGAAAGAAATGGTGTAAAGAATGAAACTGCGGCTCTTTCCAAGAACACTGGAGGAAAGCAGCAGAGTGCAGGTCTCAAAAAACTCTTGAAACTGCAGATGGGATGGAAGAAACACAACCACACTCATTTCCAGATGACTCTAGCTCTACGTCCAAGTATTCTGAGATAGAATTATCAACACAGAGTTCAAAGGCAGTAGGCCTCAATCACTGTGGATATGGCGATGCAGAACTGGCACCAGTAATGAACCTTCTTGCTTCAGGATTTAGCAATGTTCTTGTTTTTCTGTGTACAATATTTTGTCATGTACTGACAGGATTGTAAGCTGTGTCAACTGAAGAAATTGGTTCACAGTTCCAAAATCATCCTCTTCTCAGCTTTCAGACTCCTCCTGAAACTTCTGTCATACCCTCTGGCTTTTCCATAAAGACCATCCTTTTACTTTGAAAACATCTTTGCTGTGAATAGATCTTGTTTTTGCTATTTAGCAGGTAACACAGTGCCAGGACATTGGCAGGTTGAGATCAGTGATTCTATTTCTCCATGCTCTAATTTCCAGTTTACCCTCATTCACAGGGCTGTGTCTCCTTTTCTCTTATTAGCTATAGGAACCTAGTTCTCCCAAAATGCTTCATGTTTTCCAGGATCTCCCTTCTCTGACAGATTCCTGACCAATGAACTGTTGTCAGGCTGAAATTCAAGCCTTTGTGCTTTTCCGTTAAAAGCATTCCTACCCTCCAGTAACCAAATTCAGAATAGTTTTTGTGCACTCTGAAAAGCTCCTTTCATCAGCCTCTTCCAGCATATCCCTAAAAATGGTCCTTTCTTGAACTGGTCTCATTCAAATAAGAAGCCAATAGGCAGCTTGTGTTGAGGATGGTAATGAGTTGTGTTCAGATTTGGCTATCTGTATAGTCCCACAGTATTTTTAAACAGCTGTTTTCAAAATGCTTTCCTTTAGTATGGTGTATCACTGAATATAATCCAAGTTTCATTGCAAAATCATTGACAATCATCAGTTTTAACAGACTTACTTGTTACAGTGTATACTCAGACAAATTTTGTGAAATTATCCTCAGTCACCAGGATTATTCATACCCTCAAATACTCTTTTCCAAATGAAGAATCCTTTCAAACGGTGTCGGTGGACAAACAGGACAATCACTGAGCAAAAGAATAAATGAACATAGAGCTGATATCAGAAATCACAAAACAAAGAAACCAGTTGTTGAGCACTTCCATCTTTCTAATCCGTCGATAAATGATTTGTTAACGACTATCATCAGACATGTGGCTGGGACATCAAGACTTCAAAGAGAAACAGCTGAACTCGAATTAATATGCAAGCTAAATTCTGTGAAGCAGGACTGAATCGAGACTGTGGGTTCTTTTCCCATTACAAAAGGCAATTTGACTTCAGGCTTCCCATGGTTTGAACCTAACAACTGCTCTGATTTGCTGTTACTATATGACCTGATCCTATGTTTTACACCCCCTTGCATTTATATTCATTCTATTCTGTAAGTTCACTCATCATCAAAGCATCTGACAAAGTGGGATTTTCTCCCATGAAAGCTCATACGAAAAATAAATCTGTTAGTCTTAAAGTGCCACACGACTCCTTTTTTTTTTTTTTTTTTATTTGCTGGACTATACTAACATGGCTATCCCTTTGGAAATTGTAGAGATGATAGCTTGCATAGTGCAAAGCTGCTCATAGAAGAAAGGACTGTAAGGTCAAACGGGATCATTACTCCAATTTAGTCCAACCTCTAGCACAACACAGGCTACAGAACTTCACCTACCCTCTCCTGTAATAGATACTACAGATAGATATTGCAATAGGTAATATTTAAAGTTCACAAATCATGGTTTAAGTATTTCAAGGTACAGAGAATCCTCTAGCAAGTGACCCAGACCCCATGCTGCAGAGGAAGGAAAATAAAATAAAATAAAATAATAAAAACCACAGGGTCTCTGCTAGGTATACTGAGCCATTTTTTGCTTCACAAATCTACAAACTTTTGTGATACAATATTCTAACTCCTGTCTCATTTTAGGCCAAAAGAATCTGTTCCTTGCTAGATTCATTACTCATTCTATTTCCAAGTAAGTCATTTCTTCATTCAATTGTTTATAAAGAACTGAACAAATAAATGCTCCTTATATCACACAAGCAGAACAAGCTGGGTCCTACAGGTTATTATGCATCTCAAATTACCATTGAGTCACAGTGCCTGGGTCATGCATAGACAAAGTTTTGAACTTCAGAGGATTCCTTTTCTCTTTCTTTCAGAGCAATTTACAGTTGCTTGTCTTTAACTCTGTAAGTCTTTGACTTGTAGAATTCCTTACTTGAGCTGATTTTAGCACAGCAAGACATTTTTTCCACTATGGGGTTCAATGTAGCATATTAATTTTCTTGTATTGTAGATAGATCTGCCATAACTCCTGAAATCCACTTCACGTAACCTTCATCTTGGGGTTTCACACCTTGAACAAATCCTCTCAGGATCACATTCTTCTACGCAATCTGTTTAGATATTTAAAAAAATGGAGTCATGTGGCACTTTAAGACTAAAAGATTTATTTTTTGCATAGATAAAATCAGAAAGTCCAAAGAACAAATGGAGTTGTGGCTAGCAACGGATGTAAAGGATAACAAGAAGGGGTTCTACAAATATGTTAGTAACAAGAAGAGGATCAGGGATGGTATAGGCCCCTTGCTGAATAGGGCAGACATCCTTGTGACAGAGGATGAGGAAAAAGCTGAAGTGCTCAATGCATTTTTTGCTTCAGTTGTCACAGGCACAGTCAGCTCCCAGCCCACTACCATGGGTGTGGCAGATGGCAGAGAAGAAGACAGGCCCTTGGTGACAGAAGGTCAGGTTAGGAACTGCTTAAAGAAGCAGAATGTGCACAGATCCATGGGGCTGGACGAACTGCATCCACGAGTGCTAAGGGAATTGGTCGATGAGATAGCAGCACTGCTGGCCATTATCTTTCAAAACTCATGGAGAAAGAGGGAGGTGCGAGAGGATTGCAAAAAAGCAAATGTAGTGCCTACTTTCATGAAAGGGAAAAAGGAGGATCTGGGGAATTACAGACCCGTCAGCCTCACCTCAATCCCTGGAAAAATTATGGAGCAGATTCTCAAAGAATCCATCCTCAAACACTTAGAGGAAAATAAAGTGATCAGGAACAGTCAGCGTGGATTTACCAAGGGTAAAATCATGCCTGACCAATCTCGTCTCCTTCTATGCTCAGATGACTGGTTTTCTGGATGCAGGAAGAACCGTTGATGTGATATTCCTTGATTTTAGCAAGGCTTTTGATACAGTTCCCCACAGCATTCTCATTGTCAAATTAAGGAAGTATGGGTTGGATAGGTGGACTATACGGTGGATAGCAAACTGGCTAGATCAACGGTTTCAGCGTGTAGGAATCAATGGTTCCATGTCTAGCTGTCAACCAATCACGAGTGGTGTGCCCCAGGGGTCGGTCTTGGGGCTGGTTCTGTTCAACATTTTCATCAATGATCTGGATGATGGAATAGACTGCATTCTCAGTAGGTTTGCGGATGACACCAAGCTGGGGGGAACAGTAGACATGTTGGAGGGCAAGGACAGGATTCAGGGGGACCCAGATAAATTGGAACAGTGGGCCAATAGAAATCTTATGAGCTTCACTAAAGACAAGTGTAAAATCCTGCACGTGGGACAAAAAAAAACCATGCACTGCTACAGGCTGGGAAACATTCAGCTAAGTAGCAGCAGTGTAGAAAAGGACCTGGGGGTCATGGTGGATGGGAAGCTAGATATGAGTCAGCAGTGTGCTCTTGCTGCCAAAAAGGCCAATGGCATGCTGGGCTGCATCAAAAGAAGTATTACCAGTAGATCAAGGGATGTGATCATTCCCCCCTATTCTGCACTGGTGAGGCCACATCTAGAATATTGTGTTCAGTTTTGGGCTCCCCACTACAAAAAGGACAGGGACATGCTAGAGAGAGTTCAGAGGAGGGCAGCCAAAATGATTAAAGGGTTGGAGCACAAGCCCTATGAGGAAAGACTGAAAGCATTAGGCTTATTTAGTCTGCAGAAGAGAAGATTGAGGGGAGATTTGATAGCAACCTTCAACTACTTGAAGGGATGCTCTAAGGAAGATGGAGCTCGACTGTTCTCGGTAATAACAGAGGACAGAACGAGGAGCAATGGTCTCAAGTTGTGGTTAGGGAGGTCGAGGCTGGATATTAGAAAAACTTTTTTACTAGGAGAGTGGTGAAGCCTTGGAATGAGCTGCCAAGGGAGGTGGTGGAATCTCCATCTTTGGAGGTGTTTAAGGCCCAGCTGGACAAAACCCTGACTGGGATGGTTTAGTGGGAGTGGTCCTGCGTCTGGCAGGGGGTTGGACTAGATGACCTATGAGGTCCCTTCTAACCCTATGATTAGGTCCTATGATGGTGTCTTCTGTGCAGATATGTGGACAGAGTTGGCAGCATTGTTTGTTGCAGGGATATGTGCCTGCTTTAAATGTTTCTGTTGTTACGTCTGTAGTTGCTGGTGAGTATCTGTTTAAGGTTTGGGTGTTGTCTGTAGGCAAGGAGAGGTCTGTCTCCCAAGGCTAGAGAGAATGAGGGGTCATCTTTTAAAATAGGCTGGAGGTCCTTAATGATCTGTCATAGAGTTTTGACTTGAGGGTTGTTATAATGGTGACCAGTGGCACTCTATTGGACAAATGCCCTCTATCAAGGAGGCTAATCAAGAGTAGTATCCAAGGAATAGACTAAGAGGACAGACTCACTCCACACTGTGTCAAAGACAGTTTCCTGAGAGAAAGGGAGAGTCTCTGTCTATCTGTTTCTCAAACCCATGCAAATGGTGTCGATTCATTACAGTGAAGACATATTCTTAATACATTCATCATCCATATCACTCCTGAGTAGCTCCTAACAGCCAGCACATTTTTAAACCAGTTTGCCATAGAAAAGTTTCCTCTGCTGTCCAAACCTGGAATTTCCTTTCAGAACTGACCTTGCTCAATGCCTTCAATGACAAAAGTCAGTTTTGCACCAGTCGGTACTTTCCTATATATGTAAATAGAATGCCTTAAAAGCAGCATACCCCTTGTTCTAGCAAGACTAGAAACAGCAGGTGCTATAAGCCTTCATAACTCAGTGGCCCCCAATCAAATGTTGACCATCCTATTAAAGCAGCCATGTAGCCAGGCTCCATTTTTTCTTCAAAAGGCCATTAAGGAATAATACAATTTTATGAGATATGTGAAGTGGGACTACGATAGTGGTTCCCCATCTATTCTCTGCAGTGGCATACCTTGATACCTCTAATTATTTTGAGGCACTGCACCATATAGTCTCTAAATGAATTCATGAATATTCATGAACCAATCCAGAACTCTTCGAGTAGTTTTTCAAAAAATTCCATGGCACACCTGGTCAAGACTGAAGGCACACCCATGTGTCATGGCACACTGTTTGGAAAACACTGGGCTAGGACAAATAGGAACTCAATATGCACATACAGAGGTGCCGCTTACTTAACCAAACTGCAGCAAGATATTCATTTCACACTGCAGAAACAGTCATAAAAAAGCTGTGCTTGTTGCTACCGACTGTTGTTTTTTAATCCAGAAGCCAGCTTTTCCCAGCTGTCTTACCATTAGCTCCATACAATAACAGATAGGCCAATACAAATAACAGGTCCTCCCTCTGTTCTGCCTTAATTACTCTAATCTGTGCTTCAGTCATTTTCAATACTGCTAGCCATTATTTTTACATTTTCTCTTTATCTTACCTTAATTTTCATGGTCTCTAGTCTTCAGCCCAAGTGTCATTAGTTTTGCTTGGAATGAATATCCAGTCAGTGGACTAAGCATCTGTAATGACATAAGGAATATTATCATGAAGCCCTTTAATTTTTACTGGCATTCAGTTAAAAAAAAGAACCGTTTCTTAAATAAGAGGTGCCAGTTCTCACAAAAGGGAAAAGACAGAAAGTACTATCAACCAGAAAGTAAAGATCTTAATTCCGATTCTCTCTAGGTCCTTTTCTTTCAACTCAATCTTGCTGCCTTCAGAATGGACATAAAAATTGCCCCAAAAGCTAAGACATATTGGATATTAAAGGATTTGAGACCACTGCACAATAATCTTTGAACTCCTCCTGCCTCTTTTTAGAACCTTTCTGCAGGTTAAAAAGTCTAGCCACTGGCAGATTATTTGAAAAATCTAGGAAGGAGGATGAGGTCAGTCATGGGAGAACAGCATATGAAGGGACTTTAATTTTTTTTCAACAAATGAATAAAATATACTCCTCTGATAACTATCAAAAGTTTTCTTAAAATTTTCTCAAATTTGTCGCAACTATTCCATTTGCTCCCTGGACTGAAATTGTAGACAAGTGTTTTCTTCTGCAGAGCTTTAATCCTTATTGAGACAGTGTTTGAAAGAACAGTGTACCAAGCACTTGATGTAAAAAGGGAGTTGCTGCTATTCTGAAACAGACAAACTTCCCACTCCACGACTTGCATCATGAGTTGATCCTTTGCATCTACAGTGAGATAATAAGCAATTGAAGACATTGATGGACTTTGTGGCTCACAAAGTGATGTGATATGAAGCCTGGGTGACGTAAAGCTCTTCAGTGATAGTCTCTTGAATCTAGGAGATATTCATGCTACCCTTACACTCATTCAGGGCTAGACTTCCTGAGGCATGGAAGCCATGGCTGTGGGTCCAGGTGTCCTTATGTGGTGTAAGCCATGGAGCCAGCTCCAATGCAGAACATCTGCATGGCCTCTGGCAGCAAGGAATGGCAGTTCTGTGCTGGGACTGGAGAGACAGAGTTGCCAAATCATACAGCTAGAGTCAGTGCAGTATCTTAGGATTTGCTGCAGACAAGGGATCATGCAGTGTATTAGCCTTGGCTGTCACTCCCTGTTTGGGGCTGGGTTAAGCAACCTACCTTTCTGCCTTACAGTGCCTGTCAATACAATAGGACATGGTAGGAACAGAGACTGTGGTGTATGTAAGAAAGAAATGGTGTAAAGAATGAAACTGCGGCTCTTTCCAAGAACACTGGAGGAAAGCAGCAGAGTGCAGGTCTCAAAAAACTCTTGAAACTGCAGATGGGATGGAAGAAACACAACCACACTCATTTCCAGATGACTCTAGCTCTACGTCCAAGTATTCTGAGATAGAATTATCAACACAGAGTTCAAAGGCAGTAGGCCTCAATCACTGTGGATATGGCGATGCAGAACTGGCACCAGTAATGAACCTTCTTGCTTCAGGATTTAGCAATGTTCTTGTTTTTCTGTGTACAATATTTTGTCATGTACTGACAGGATTGTAAGCTGTGTCAACTGAAGAAATTGGTTCACAGTTCCAAAATCATCCTCTTCTCAGCTTTCAGACTCCTCCTGAAACTTCTGTCATACCCTCTGGCTTTTCCATAAAGACCATCCTTTTACTTTGAAAACATCTTTGCTGTGAATAGATCTTGTTTTTGCTATTTAGCAGGTAACACAGTGCCAGGACATT
>VOCP01067921.1:0-16888 GCA_007922195.1 Podocnemis expansa | reverse complement strand
TGTTTCCCAGACTAGGGTGATAGCTTCCCATCAGGGTCCAGACAGGAGGGATTGTCTTATAATCAACCTTTGTGGATTACCTCTTGTATCTATAGAAACAGTCTACTTTGTTATTCTAAACCCCTAGCTCCCCTAACTATGCCTTAATAAACTTGTCTAAGCAAACACAGAGCCTCGGACACAGAACTTCCAGACCAAACTTACTCCATCTTTAAACTTCCTTTACAACATGTATTTTCAGTCAGCATTTTAAATACCATATCCCCATAGAAAGCTTTTCCAACTTACAAAAATGCATTTCTTTGCTTGTGTCCAAATAGACAACAGAGATATCACAGTGGTAGCAAATTGTGAAGCAGTGCCCTCAGCCATCCCAGCTTGCTACCCCAGGGTCAGGAGAAGGGGAAAGGTGAGAGCTAGCAAACTGTGACAGAGATCTCCCCATCGGTCACTGTCTGCTGTCTCTGGATGAGAAAAGCAGAGGCAGTGAATTGTGCCAAGCAGCAAAGAACACCACCTAGATACCACTAACTGCTGCAGGCAGCACATTGTGGCGAGACCTGCTGTAACCTTACACCAGCCACCTTGCTCAGCTGGGGAGATACTGTGGGGCCTAGGGCAGCTGCTTAGTCACTCAGCGATTGTGTGACTTGCTCTTGCAGAGACCAAGGTGTACGTAGGTAACCTGGGCACCGGGGCTGGGAAGGGAGAACTGGAGCGAGCGTTCAGCTACTATGGTCCCCTGCGCACCGTGTGGATCGCACGAAATCCCCCAGGATTTGCCTTCGTGGAGTTTGAAGACCCAAGAGATGCTGAAGATGCAGTTCGAGGACTGGATGGAAAGTACGCATGTGTTGTGTTTCTGGTGGCCCTAATGGCTTGCTAAGAGCATGCCTGCACTTGTGTTACAGCAGCATTGCAGCCACCTCCCCATAGGGTAGACGCTTTAGAGCACGTCTCCACTTGTGCTACAGCAGCACTGAAAAGCATTTCCCTTTGCTGTATTAAATTCAACCTTGAACTCTTCCATCAGGCCAGCAGGGTCTACGGCAGGGTTTTTATAGTCTTAACTGTGTCTCTGAGGTGCAAACTTATCACACCCTTGAGAGATGTAACTAGTTTGACCTAAGTTGTAGGTGTAGATGATGAAAGAGAAGCTGTAGAGCTGTAGTTCTTTCAGAAGTGGGGTTCTTCGAATTTCAGTGATCCTTTAGGGATAAGCTTTCTTGTTTAATGGGCTCTAAATGCCGAATTATTGATAACTTTGCATATATCACATTACAGGGTGATCTGTGGCTCCCGAGTGCGCGTGGAGCTGTCCACCGGCATGCCCCGGCGCTCCCGCTATGACAGGCCCCCAGCGCGGCGCCCTTTCGACCCCAACGACCGCTGCTATGAGTGCGGAGAGAAAGGTCATTATGCTTATGACTGTCATCGCTACAGCCGCCGCCGGAGAAGCAGGTACGTGGTGAGCAGAGCGACTGGGTTCTTCTCACCGGGTGCAGGTGTAGTCATTAGCCAAAAGGGAATGTTATGCCAATTTAATTTATCTTGAATGCTGTAATTATACAGGCATGTATTACAATTTGTTATTTCATATTAAATGTTAATATATTAATAATCAACCTGGTCAAAACCTTTCAGGTTTCTTCGTTTGAGTCAGTCGCCTTGATTCAGAATGTCACGAGTCTTAAGATATCATGCTGAGGCGCCTTGCAAAATCCGACACTTAAGATCCTCCTAGACCTTGAGGTGATCAGCATAAGAGGCCAGATCCCCTCGAGCCATCTACACCTAGCTCCACCTTATTCTTTAAAGGGCAGAAAATTTGAGACGGTGACCGCCGTAACAGTAAATTTGGCTTTCAATTGGGGCCCCCCCCCCCTCCGGTTTAGAAAGAGGAACACCAGATTGACCACATGCCCACCTAGAAAAATCTTCTTGCGTCAATCAAGCCTCACCCTGGCTCATTTGGCTGTCAGTTTGATCGTCGTTAGATTGAAGAGAACACCTAGATGCAGCGATCGGCTATAGATACTTCTAGATCGTCTAGATCTGCTAGACCTTGGGCCAAAGAGGGTCGACCTGCAAACTTGCAAGGTTTATTTTAAATACACATTACAGTGTTTTATATTATAATGTAATTCTAAAATGTAATTCAGCTTAACATCTTTTCTAGGTAGTAAAAATACTCAAAACAAATAGGCCCTGACTTTTTTCCAAGTGACAGACACTAATTTTTAGTTGTCTGAAATTTTGACTTCAGCAGAGGCACACAGTAGTAATTGCAAAAGTTGTTTTCTAATACTTGGTTTTTCTAACCTAACATTAGGTCACGGTCTAGATCTCATTCAAGGTCCAGAGGAAGAAGGTATTCTCGGTCACACAGCCGAAGCCGTGGTAGGAGGTCAGTCTCAGACCGTCTTATGCTTCCTTTTTTTTTTTGGAGAAGTCAAGCATTGAATAATTCTTAAAATTTTCCCTGCAGATCTCGGTCAGCCTCCCTTCGCAGGTCGAGGTCGGTGTCACCTCGTAGATCTAGATCAGCCTCACCTCGCAGATCCCGCTCGGGTTCTTTAAAACGATCAAGGTAATTGTTACACTGTAACAGTCAGCTAAAATTTTTCATTAAGGTGGTGTGCTTAGAACATACTTGTGGGACATCTCTGTACTCCACATGTTTGCAGTGCATGCTCTCTGAAAAGGGCCTGACAGCTCTCAGGACCAAACTACAGTTCTCTTAAAAGGCTGTGGGGGAGGTATCAACTTCAGTTCCTTTTGAACTAAAGTAGACAGTGTAAAATGAGCTCTCTGAGGGCACAAAGCAGCAACATGGACTATGGCAGCATGACTTTTAAATAACATAAATGTGTTTGTGTGTTAGCAGGTCTGTGCAGACCCCGCTAGCGTGCACTAAAGATTCCTTGGTGTGCTTTAACACAATGATGTTTCAAACAAAAGCAGGGGCTGCGTGGACAAATTAATGTGCAACATGGGTGCCCGACCATGCAGACAATCACTGAGCTTTTTTGGAACTACAGAAACTATCATCTTATTCTGTCTAATTTACTGTCACGCCCAGATTGTCCTATGCATACTGTAGGTCTTGTCATCTTGACAGATGTCTTAGCTCCAATCAGCAACAAGGCTATTTTGATCAACTACTTTAATCATTTTAATATTTCTTTTCCTGGAGCTGGATTGGTTTTTATTAGTTTCTTTTCAAACCTAGGTCTAGATCCAGATCACGATCAAGATCCAGATCTGTTACATGGCCAAGAAGCAGGTAAGATCTTATCATTGTTGACTAAAGCCACTAATAGCTGCAGGCTGAATTAACTTGCTGTCAAATACATATTAAGTTCCAGGTAAATGCTAGATGCTAAGTTCCTTTTCCAGCAAGCATGCAGTATGAAGTTTTCTAAAAGTGTACCTCATGATCTCATTTGTAGTAGATTTTCTTACTTTACCTGATACCATTTTTACAAGACAGGTTAGGTCTAGATCTGTGACAGTGAATAACAGGCAAACCTTCAATCAGAAGCCAGTTTTGACTAGTCTGCATGTATGTCAGTTGACATGTATGGGAAATACATCGGTCACATAAAACAGAAATAAATCCTAGTTTTTAAATGCCCTCTTGCCCATTTGAGATCATAATTCCTTCTTGCTTCTAAGTCATAGGAAGTCAAAGTGTACAATTGTGCTGTTACTTAAAGCCTCCCCCTCCCAAAGAGTTTTTCCATCTCAGATTCTTGGCACTCTGTGGCGTCACAGGTACCTGCCCAGGACAAGTGTACGTAAGACACGCCATGCCCAAATGTTGGTTACTGCTGATCTCTGAACTGTGCAGGGCCACAGCCATTGGTTGTGGTACCTGAGTTAAAGCTGGAATCACAGTGTGGAAGATTATTTTGTACAGAACAGCTGAGAGGAATTAAATGTCTCAGACCTACTGTAAAGACTGGTGTGTAAAATGCTGCATGCCTGAGTTCTCATTAATATGTCTGTAATAAGTAGGTCTGAGCTGCTTTGTGTGTCAGTGGGCCACAGATGGCATAGCTGGCCCTCGTGGAACTAGGCTCCTGCTCTCTGCTATGTAAAGATAGGATTTACAGTAGGGATTCAGAAGTTTAGCAACAATGCTGTTCCATTCTCTGCCCTCCCCCATCTGGGGTGTTCTGCCCTGTCAAGGGGGGCTGAAGAATTAAAGAACTCCTTTTTCCAAGCTGCTGCCTTCCATTTCTTCTAGCAGCAGCAGTAGTTTTGCTGCTGGCGGAGAGGGGTGTGTGCCTAGAGAAGGTAAAAGGAAGCAGCAGGTGGGGAAGTCCCTGCCTGCAGGGGTTGATGGCAAGAGACAGGATCTCTGTCACAAGTGGGAGGGAGCCTGAGAATTTTCCTGGGGAAGGGAAGGAAGAATAGCCCTGCTTGGTGGCGGGGCAGGCATAAGGGAGGGGGCAACAGATAAGAGAGAAGTGCTGAGAGGAGTGCAGGAAGACCTGGGAGGAAGTGAAGTGAGCAGCTTTGCCTTGTATGAGGGACGCTAGGGGAAGAAGAAGTGTGGTGCGCTTTCTCTTGCGGTAAGATGTGCTCTTTCTCCCTGTTACCTCATGAGTGCCACAGTGAGCATCACCATTTGTTCCTCCAAGTTCCCATCTCCACTCAGCCATTCTTTAAACCTTCATTGAATCTGCCCAGACTTTAACTGGCATGTGCCAGTCATGTGCTAATAAAGTTTAAGTTACGTGTCGGTTGAGGGACACTCTTGAATAACCATGCATGCATAGCATTAGCTACTAACTTTTACCACTGTGGTGGTTTTCTCAGTTTGTTCTCGGATGAAGGGATTATACCTAGAATTGCCATTTTAAAATTAAACTTGTTCGTGTTTCAGTGTAATTGTGCAGTTATTTAAATGGCCCCTGCCAGTGATCAAGGTCAAGGTCACAAAAGAACTAGAGTTATTGAACAGTACCGCTGTGTTTCAATAGTGAATATTCTGAAATGAACTTGCAAGTAAGCAGACAATTCTCATGGTTTCTTTACAGAAGAACAAAGGAAGGCTTGGCTTTAGAGCTGTAATAGTTCTAGAACCCATTAACCATTCTTACCTTGCAGCCAGTTTTAAAATGTCACAAAAATCACACAGCAGGAGAACATTTTTCTATTGGTGGGGACGCTAATGAAGCACTGTTTTCTCATGCTAATTCTTGAAACATTTTCTGAGCCATATCTCAGAAATAGGTGGGGGCCTCAGGTACAAATGAATACAAGTAAGCAGTTATATCTACCTTGAAAGCATCCTGACACATTTCATCATGTTCACTGATGCATGCTGCTGGGAATAGTCGGCTGTCACTACAAGACATGCATCCCAGAGATGGAACGCAGAAACTAACTCCCGAGTCACTGGGCATTGCTACAGGAAAAGGCAATCAGTGCCTTGTTACAAGGTAGCTGGAAGTGCCAACCAGTGACATTACAGTAGCAGGCTTCATGCATTATCAGCATAAACTAATTACCCATGAGTGAAGCATTATCGTCTGGTTCTATTCAAAAACAATTTGAGCAACACTTGGTGCGATGAAGGTAGTAAGGTAGAGTTGGGAATTTCTCACTCTCAGTGGCTTTGGATGTTCGAAGCTCCAGGTCCTTCCAAGAATTCCTATTAGGACTGAGATACAGCAGTGTCATTTGGCTACCCTGTTTAGAAGAAACCAAGTTCTTGGTTCAGAAAGGACATCAAGGTGTGCAGTGCTTGAACGACTCAACGTGTTCTACTGACCGAACTCAATGGGCTAGTTCAAGAGTTAGGAAAACAGCAGTCTTAATCCTGACAATATTGAGACCTACAAAATGCTGAGATAGTTGAGGAAAGGCTTGAATACTGGAAAGCTACAATACTACTTGTTTATGAAACTAGAAAATTCATCTGCTTTTGTGGGCAACACTGGTAACACTGAAGTGCCCTTCAAACTTGTTCCAATGTAACTGATGTTTTTGGAAGTCTTTTCAGAACAGTTAACTACTCATAGGTAAAAACTAGTTCACGCTTTCAGCGGACATGCCTAACCAAGGCTGAAGGTTTCAAGTGGCTATGGTGTTGATAATATTGAAATGAAGATGGTTGAGCTGCAGAAGAGTACTGTCTGGAAAACAGCTTGGCTTTTGGGTGGAAATCATCCAGCCTAATGGAATCTTGCCAGTTTGGATACTGTGAGAAGACTTCTAGCTGTTGGGAGCTTTGTACGGACAGCATGCTCATGTGAACTGTCTCGTGTTTCAAGGATATCTACAGTAGGCTGATGAATGAAGACCAAAGCATGTGTCACACTGAATTAAAAAGTTTTTTTCTAAAATTTAACTTTAGAAGCCCCTTACCCAGGTGGATTTCTGCCTGACAGTCAGTAGCCTTTTGCTGTTTGGTATGGATTTGATTATCACTGGGTTAGGTAATGTCACTGTACATGCTTGCCACTGGTGCCTTGCTAAGCCTTATTTCTTTCCTGTTGTAGGTCTGGGTCCCATGGTAGATCTAAATCGGGCTCACCTGCTAAAAGGTGAGCACGCAATGCTGACGCCTGCACTAGACCTTTTAGAAGTCAGTATTGCTTTGTGATGATTCACAAAACCCCCATATTTCACTTTGTGTTTGAAGGGTGTTATTGTGAAGCTTTAGTATTTGAGATTTTTATTTCAAAGGCCATGAATATTTGAGTTTTCTATTTCACTTAGAACTCTGACTAGAAAAAAAATTTTTTTTTGCAGGTGGTGGTGGGGCATTTCCCTACCTCGGCTTTTAATTATTTTTCACCACACTACTGATTTCCTCTCTCTTCATCTTTTCTTCTCCTCCACCCCTGCTTCACAGAATTATTGTGAGAGTTAAACACTGTTGTTAAAATACATCAGAGGATTTGCTGGAGAGCCACATCTGGCTTGAGCTGTAGGAGGGCTGGTGGGGATTAATATGATGCCCCTACATACCCTTTTAAAGCATTTAGGTATCATAGACAGTGTATCCAATCTAAAATGCTGACTAAGGTTCTCAAGGTTGTCTCACTATTTTACAGTCCGGGAGAAATTGTTTTGTTATGCTGGAACTTTATAAAGTTTTGTCACTTAATGTTTCTTCCTGTTTGGCAGCCGATCAAAGTCCAGATCACCCTCTCCCAAGAGAAGGTAAGTTCAATCTCGCAGAGTGTAGCAAACACTGCAGAGTTACTCCCGTCACCACTATTGAAGAGTCAGCCTTTGCCAACACTGAGGCCAGCAGAGCTTTTTCCTTTCTGTAACTGCAAGAGCCAAAAGGTATATTTTGGACACGCTAGACTTCCTTAATGGACGTGACACTCAGGTTACTAAAGAGAGGTGCCTAAAGATAAAGCACTCCCGAAAGTGGGACCATAAAACACTACAAAGAGCTTGTCTTGGGCCACGGCTGTAGTACTTCCATCCTCTCAAAGAGCATCGAGCTAAGATCATGCAAGAGGATAATAAACTTGTGGGCAAATAGTGATGGCGAGAATTCATTTTAAACAGTTTATTTAAAAACTCAGTGACCATAATGAAACTCACATCTTTTCCAGAGGGTGCACTGGGCTATCTTTGGTTTCTTGTTAAACCTTTCCAGAAGGACTAAACCAGGTTTCTCTAGGGGTGTTTGTAACCAAAGGAAAAATCTGAATAATAGTAATCATAATGGAAGATGGAAATGGCTCCGAGTAAAGCTGAAAATGGATTACATGTGTGAAGCAAACACAAAGTAAAGACTTCATCCATCTGGTTGAATGTTGTCACACCGTGGTCATCCTTGCTGCTGCCGCCTCTGCCTTAACAAATAGCTGTGGAGTCTGCTGTTCCGTTATGGTAACAGCAAGATAAAATTCTGTACATTTCCCTTTGCATCCTGGATGAGTTCTTGTTTGAACATCTATAGATCTGTACAAAATTAATAACTGGCCTTGTTTTTTCAGTTTTTAGTTTGAGCCATTTATAACCATTCCCCATGAACTCGGGTAAGTGTTCTCTTCTGAACACTTCGAGACAACTCTTCTAAGCTTGGTAAAAAAAAATCTCCTGAGGGAACGAGTACATGGGAACTGGAGTAGCTTGTGACATGCCACACTGAGGCTGTGTTTGTAGCCTTCCTTTACACCGTTACCCGGTTCCTTTCTCTTGAGAGAGAGCTTTCAAATCTTAAAGACGCATGGTTCACTAATGAAAAGCTTTAAAATGCTACTAAGAATTCTATAGCAAACTTGTATTGTTTTGAGGATGGCTTCTAACAGAGTAGGTATGCAAAATCTGTTTTAAAAATAAAATTGTCACTAACCTCAGCCATGCTGGGAGGAGAGGGTTTTTCTGTGGTGGTGAATCTGTAGTTGCCAGTCACTTAAGTTACTCCAGCTGACTTGTGTTTTCTTTTTCCTTTCAGTCGCTCACCATCAGGAAGCCCTCGAAGGAGTGGAAGTCCTGAAAGAATGGACTGAAATTTGAACGTAAACCTTTTGGGAAGAAAGTTATTTTGTTTACGTTATTATAAGGGATTATGTGGTGTCATCAGTGTGTAAATGGTAAGGCATTAGTCCTAGAAGGGTTTTTCAGTCAGATAACAATTGGCATGGATGTGGATCCTTTCCATTCTACAGTCACCTCAGTAGACTAGTGCACAACTTTTCTGTTATATGTATTAGCATCTTGTGATCTGAAAATGTGGGACTCTTTTATTGACACATTTTTTATTGATGCGGTGAACTAACGTATGCATTTCTAACTAAAATCCTCCTGTGGTAGCCCTGCTGCTTAATTTGAAAAAGAAAAAGTGGTGGCTGCCAGTGCCCTAACCCAAATTCATCATAGTCTTCCCTGTTTGTTTTGAATTGTCTCTAGTCCTGTGAACTTATTAGTGAAGTTAAATGGATGATGACAAAATTTTAAAAGCTGTCTAAAAATCCTTCATGGCTCAATTGCCATAACTTTCGGTAATGTCATTTATATGAGATCTCTATTCATTGTAATCCTCAAGTGTAGAGAGATTATGAATTTCTAGTGTCTGAAATTTGCTTATTAAAAATACAGCCTTTCTTATCATAAAGCAGAATGGCATGAGCATAATACTTGCTTTGCAGGTTATCTTTAAATAATGGTTCATGTTCCAAGAGAGAAGGAAGCTCTGTCACTTCTTTTAGTCTACCACCACCCATTTTGTAGTCAGTCAGTCTGAGGAAAACTGAACAAAATAGAGTCAACTTGTGTAGTCAGGAACTGTTGTGCAACATATGTTGAAATTAGAAAACACCCTGAGTGCTGGTAGACAAACCCTTTTTAGATATTGGTAAGAAACTCAATAGCACACACAGCAAATATGTGGTTGAAGATTTTAAAATAAATTGAATGGGAAATTCCCTAAAGCCTGCTAATTGGTCTGTACTAGCCCGAGACCCAGAGGAGTTGCATGGGGAAATGGCATTTCATGTTGAAAAGGAGTCTGGCTGTCCATGGGTCTTGTTTGACTGGCAAAAATACTGTTAGCTTGTCAGGGTCTTCATATTAGATACTAATTCAGGGGATGGTTTCTTATTCTGGGCTACTTTATTGAATGTAGTTAGATGTCAGTTTCAACATACAAGGATAACAGTTTGGGTTTTCTAAACATCCACTGAATTTGAAAGAGCAGCCTCGTTTGGGATCCTAATGAAATGGCTAATAGCAGATTAAAAGCTGTACACTTTTGAAAACAATTAAGTTCTTAATGTAGTACCTTACATGGAAAAATGACATGTTAGACCAAGAGACAGATTTTGGGTAATCCACAATTTTCAGATAACAGATTTCTCATTTGAAATTAGATTTCACTTAAGTCTGGTAGATGTTATAACCCTTAATAGTTCCCACATGCTGACAAAAATTATTTCAAAGTGTACTAGCCACCCATAGCTAAGATGCCTAGTCTTGATTTTTCTGGTGTCTAGTGTCCATACATTCAGTGCCTTGCTGCTTGTCAACAGGAGCATTCATTCCCATTGTTAATTATGCTGTGATTAATATTCTGCTAATATCCATAAATCAAGACTGCAAAACAGGGAGCAGGAAATGAAAGATTGTATGATTCTTCTGGAATAACTCAGCAGATATATCCAGAATCCCCTGCTGAGGATGACATTCATCGGTATAGACTGTCCATTGTCTGGCAGTTTTACAGCTAACCAGTAAAAGTGCCCCTTGGAATGATGCTGTTGTAGTTACTCAGCTCTGTCTCCTCTGTACTGGTAAGACAAACCTACTCCACAATAAACCTGCAGACTCTAAAATGACTGTCCTTGTACATCTCCTCTGTCTCTTCACGCCTCCAGAGCAGCTGGGGCTGCACCTCTCTAGGCCGTGTCTTTCGTGGATGTAGGTAAGGACCTGGAGTCTCGATGAGCAGGACTGTCCCAAAGGGAAGGTAGTAGCCAGCTGGAGCAGTGCAGACTGTAAAGGACCTGTAGTACAGGACATCCCTGCTGGAAGCAAAAGCTGGCACCTACTGGTATGGGGTCTGAATCTCCTGTGGCAGCCGAGGGGCCATAGGTGGCAGTGACCTGTATCTCCAGCTCTCAGGACCAGGTACAGTGCTGGGATTATTTCATGGATTTAAATACAGTTCAGTATAAATGGCTGTTTGTAAATAGGTTGCCCACCCAAAGATGTCTTGAGACCACACTGGGTTGAGCTGTCTGTTACAACTAACTTTACGTTTGGCCATAGGCTTTTTTTTTTGCTATTGTCCAAACCTGCTCTTCCATCACCTTGGACCTCTCATGTTGGCACACCTGTTCCAGATGCACTTACAGAATAGAGGAATCCAGGCACCTATAAAAGCAGTGAAAATGATTCCAGTCTAGCTATTGCTGTTAGTGACCATAGCAGTTGTGTGCATGGAAAAGTTGCATGTGCTTATGATAAAAGTGTCAATTTACCTCTGGTTAAATCTGTGCAAGCTTCTGTGCTGACGTTCATCATTCTGGTTTGGTGTTAATTGGTTGGGAACAGCTTTGAACTAAATTGGAATAATCCTTAAAGTGAAATGTGTCAGTACAGCACTTTGGTACACTATTTTAAATTCCTCCTTTTTTAGCACACCCTGTGAATGTAGGCCAAGTTCAAGAGGAAACTAGCTGCCCATGAAGACTTGCGGAGTTAGAGAACCAGGCAATGATTACAGCAAGAAGTAGGAGCTTAGTGGGAATATATTTTGTGAGGAGCTGAAGGAGTCATTTTACATTAGGACAAGAAGCAATGGGTTTAAATTACAGCAAGGGAGGTTTAGGTTGGACATTAGGAAAAGATTTCTAACTGTCAGGGTGATTAACTCCTGGAATAAGTTGCCTAGGCAGGCTGTGGAATCTCCATCACTGGGAGTGTTTAAGGGCAGGTTAGACAAGCACCTGTCAGGATAGTTTAAGGGGGTGCTTGGTCTTGCCATGAGTGCAGGGAACTGGACTTGATGGCCTGTCATGGTCCCTTCCAGTTCCATGATTCTGTTAGTCACATGGACATCTGATTGATAAAGGGAAGTGTGGATGTAACAGACTTGGACATCTGTTGGGCATTTGATGTGCTGTACAACAGTCTGTATGAGTTAAATCATACAAACTCAAAATGGCCCATACTGAATGGATATAAAACGCTCGCTAATAGGGTCTTGCAGGGATTGGGTCTTGGTGCTTTGCTGTTTGATATGTTTGTCACTGACCTGTGAAAACAATCATTACAGATAATGTTGCAGAGGACAAAGACTGTGGTGGACAAGACAGCGAGTGGCACTGATAGAATGTGTTCTGGACTGTGTGCTAAACTCGACAAAGTAAACTGCATTTCAGGAAAAAAGGATCTAGCGGATGCTTACAGGCTGGGGGATTCTAGCCAAACTACAGCATGGTGCTGCTACCAGAAGGACTGAGGTGATCTTTGGATGGGATCCTGTAAATTGGGAATGCATGATTTAGGGAGGTTACATTGGTATATGGCACTGAGGAAACTACAACAGGAAGGCTGACCAGTCTAGTGTCCACAGTTCAAGAATAATATTGAGAAATTGAAGGGGGTAAGGAAAGAGCTGTGAGAAGGATTAAAAATGAAAAACATGCCTTACCATGAAAGATTTTAAGGTGCTCAGTCTATGTAACTTATTGCAGAGAAGACTAAATGGGCAGTGTGATCCTGGGCTGCAAATAGCCTGTGTGGGGAAACTGACACTTGATAATAAGCAGCTCTTCAGTTTAGCAGAGCACTAACATCCAGTGTCTGGAAGCTGAAGTCAGACAAATTCAGAGTAGACGCAAGGCCCAAATTGTTAGCGGGAAGGGTCATTAATTCACTTTTGGAACAGCCCAACAAGGGAAGTGGTGTATTCACTATCACTGGACAATTCTCAGTCAAGATTTAATTTTTTTCTTGTTCAATCCTGGCTCGTGGATCTGAAGCAGGAATTATTTCAGGAAAGTCCTGTGGCCTGCTACACCTGAGGTCAGACTGTCTGCTCACAAGGGGCCCTTCTGGCCATAATGTCTGAATCGAAAAAAGACACATACAGTAACAGCAGAATAATCAGTCACCAGACTGCATGGATTGTGTTGGCTCTGGGGCACTCCTGGACTGGTTTGCTCTGCCCTCTTCAACACAAAGCTGGGAGATATGGCCTGGGTAGGCGCTCCACAGCTTAAGTGGCCACCCCTGCTTTTTAGGGCTGGCACTGGAGGCATCTCTGCACCTCAGTGAGGCTCAGCTGCTGCAACAGACCTCTAATGGCCATTCATAGCCTGAAGAACTGAGGGTGGGGGACTGGCCAGCACAGATCAGCTCCAGAAAGGTCATATGCATGCACAGCTGGTCCCTGTGCTTCGGCATCAGCTGAGGAACTAGGCCTTTTGTGACCATATACGTTATCAGGGAATTAAAATCAATGCAATGACAGTGGGTAACAGGCACTGTACGTACAGTTGGGGTGTAAGTCCCACACCCACCACTGTCGCCACATGGAAGAGAAACAACACCAGTGATGAAGGGGGGGTGGATTTTAATTACCACAGAAATTTGCTGCCAGTGAGACCCAGGACATGAGTGAGATGACAGCTGGTTTTCAGATGATCCTTGCCCTGTATAACCTGTGTTGGAAATAACTGCTATTGTGAATGGTCCTAAAGCTGGATTTACACCAGAAGCACTTGGCAAGTGCAGAAGTGCCAGCATGCTAGCTGGGCAAATGGGTGGTGTGGGTGCAGTTTATGCTAGTGGCTGCCAGCATAACTTATTCTACTGCCACCACCACCACAACCCCTGGCAACATGAGCCATGCTCTGCTGGTATGACTAGTGACAGTGGTGGGTTCAGACAGCACAGGTGGGTTGAGCACACCCACCCCATGAACATTTCTTGTGGAGACGCCAGTCTTAGTCCTGCACATAGGCCCAGCACGTCAGTGGCATAGTGTGATGAGAGTTGGGCAGCTAAAGATCTTTGAGGCTGTGGGCCACAGACCACGTCCCTAATTGTATGAGTGAGCTACCCTACAAAGGTGCCTCTTTCTCTGGGGCTTCTCTGCACAACTAAGTTGAACTACTTTACACCTGGATGAGAGGGAAATAAGCGTATCTGTGAAACACTAGTCTCTTTCCTGGTGAAACTATTGCTAAAACTTCACAGTCCCAGCCAACACACTGGTAAAACCTCCTAGCAGAGATCAGGCCTAAAAGACTGACTCAGGCGCTGGGATGCACAGGCAGCCTAGAGGAAGGAATGGTGGGCAGCTATATTCTTGGGTCACATCTGTGGGTCACAGAGGTGGGGGTTTTAATTAGGCCTTGAATGGCAGAAGGGGTGGTGCAGAAAAAGGCACTGATGCAGGACTGGGAAAAGACAAAGGTGACGGGAGTGTGGGAATGACTCAGCCAAGAGCGTGGAAGCTACAAGGCCTTGAAGGAAGACAGAGACAAAGAGTTTAACCTTAAGTCCATGGGGAAGAGGAGAGGAGTGTCAAAGAGCTTGAGAGGCTCCAGTGATGGCTGAGGATGACAAGTTTGCAGCCAGTAAGGACCAGATTTTAATGGTATTTACGTGCCTAGTTCCTAATCAATGGCAGTTAAGGACCTGCTTCCTTTTGGGGAGCAGAGCCTCAGTGCTAGCTTAACTTTCCTTCTGTTAAACAAACAAGGAGTCGGGTGGCACTTCTAAAGACTAGAATTTATTGCATGAGCTTTCATGGGAGAAAAATCCCACTTCATCAGGTGCTTTGAAGGTGGGGGAACTTACAGAATGGGAAGAAAAATGCAGGGGAGTGTAAGTCATGGGAACAGGTCAGAGAGTTACAGCAAATCAAAATGTTGGTTTTGATTCAAACAGTGCAGAATGGCATATAACATCTATTGCTATGCAGGCACGTTTTACCAGTGACTTCAAAGAGCACAATCGAACCAGTGCCCAGAGCTGTCCAAACCCCATCCTCAGGGGGATGCCCAACACCCATCACCACTGCCAGAGCTAGAGGAGCCTGGAGGCTTCTGCTGCAAGTTTCAGGGGTTCCCCTCCGTCCCTCCCCTGGTACTAAGTGCAGCTGGCGCTGAGTTTGGCTTGTAGTTGTAGTGCTGGCTGTCCTCAAGCCACAGTAAACTTGACCCAAGTTGTGTGGCTGTATTCCTCTCCTGGCTGCAGCAGCATGCTGGGAAAATGGGGCTGTGGAAAGACAAATGGGGCAGCTTCTGAAGGGTCATCTGCACACATGAGCTGTATCACCATGACTGCACAGGTGCAGTCACAGTGCTGCCCTGACACTGCTCTATGGACACCAAAGGCCTTTCTCTTGTACTGAACGAAACCTAAGCCAGACTGGTGTAAGGCCCCTTTACATGGGGGTAAAGGCATCTACGCTATGGGTGCACAGCCTAGCCAACAGATACTGCTACAAAACTCTGTGGATCAGGCCTAAGGGCTATGTCTACATTAGGGTCTTAAGTTGACTTAAGGAGGCTGAAGTCAACTTAAGCAACTCCCTGGGCACATTTGGAGTTCATTAAGTTGCCTTAAGAGCTCCTACCCTTAAAGCTGACTTTAAGGGTTAAGTTGACTTTATTAAGTTGACTTAATAATGTCAATGTAGTGCATTAGAGCCTTTTAAGTCGACTTTATTAAGTTGATAAACAAATGGGGGCCTCACTAAGTCAACCTAATAAAGTCAATTTTAAGTCAACTTACCTGAACCCCATAGTGCAGACATATCCCAGTAGATTAAGGAGTTGTGGTTGTCTGAGCAGGTATGGGGCCCTCCCCTGGTGCTAGTACTTCCTTCTGGGACAGGGTATTTACCTTATTGACTGCATCTGGCCAGTGCTGGGTTTCAAGGCAGAAGCCTGAATGTTTGGGATACACAAAGCCACCTTTGCCCTTCAGTGAGCCATCCAGGAAATTTCCAGTGTAGAACTGGATCCCTGGCTGAGTGGTGTAAACCTCCATCGTCCTGCCACTAGGGGCGTGGTGAACCCTGCAAAGAGAGGCAGTTGGTTTGTGCCCAAGGGGGCAAGGACAAAACAAGAAGGGGAAGGGAAGGAAACCGCAGAGCACGGCAGGAGGACAGGCTGAAGAGCAGTCAGGGAGAACTACCCAGACCTACAAGCCCCAACGCAATACACCCCTTTGCGTCACTGGTTTCCCACCAGAACCATGACACCAGTGGGAAACCAGGTCTGTGTGGGGCTCCCCTGGCCTCCCTGACAATTAGTGCAGGCTACATGCCCAGGCGATGAGGGGAACAAGGAGGCCAAGTAAAGTGGTGGGCAGCACTGACAGGCCTGCAGGACTGGCGTGGGGGCAAAGGAGCAGGAAGACATGGCAGGGAGGATGGAAAAGGCTGTGGAATGCACAGGCCAGGGAAGCGTAAGCAGGACAGAGAGAGAGGTTGTGAACCAGGGAAGGCATAAACCAGCAGGACATGAAGGCTGGTCCAGTGCTCAGAGTGCTGGCCTGCTCCTCAGGTTACATAGGTTCAATTCTCCACAGGGACCTTAACAACCCAGTCTCTGTACCTCAGTTCCCCATCTGCAGCATGGCATTGTCTGCTAGGGCCCTTGTGTGGCTACCTGTGCCAAAGAAGGGGGAAAGGCCTGTCAGATACTCTGGTAAAGGCAGAGGGAGAAATTCAGGAGATCTCTGAGAGGCCCCAGTCAATGCTCTCTGCTGCATGCCACCAGAAAGATGGGAATCCTTAAGAGCCGAGGTGATTGTGCTCCTACCTTGCACAATAGCGTCGAGCCTTTGACTCCCCCAAGCAGAAGGTATGGTCAAAGCCAGGGAGCTGAAACTTATGCATGTGTTGGCCAAGCTTCACTGGCTTCCTCAGATCAAAAGCCGTGCCCTGCACCGGAGCTACTTCTCCTGGGGGAAGAGCAATAGCACAGGAGGGTCTGTGAGCACAGAGCCATTGTGCGGAGCACAGGGTGGCTCCAGGAACTACTGCTCTGCAGGAGAGGGGCATGGAAGGGTTTCATTTCTGTGAGCCAATACCCTGCCGTAGAAATCACAGAAGTGTTGGATGGAAGAGACCTCACCAGCCCAGCCAGTCCAGTCCCTGCCCTGAGGCAGGGCTAAATATCATCTAGAGCAGAGATCCCCAAACTGTGGGGTATGCCCCCTACACCATTAGGGGAGAACGTGCCAGGGCCAACCCCATGGGATGGGGAGAGTGCCACCCCACTCCGCCTTGAACAAAAGGACAGTTCCTGACCCAAAGAGCTGACACTCCGACCTATGTAATGAATCAGCGGTTTACCAGCTAGGTCTTCTAGAAATCCTCAGTGGTGTACCAAGTGGGGGGGGGGCATGCCCCCATCTGCCCTACCTCAGAGGGCATCACAGG